>CM065591.1:21270802-21369701 GCA_033119425.1 Bufotes viridis
TGCATGACTTAGGGCTCCAGACTGCTTGCCTGGACTTGCAAGGGTGGTGGCAGCACAGATGCTCTATGGGCTGCAGGTGCCAACTCTACGCTTTCAGCAGGGGACCGGTGGGGAGAGACAATGTGAAGTAACTAGAGGAACTGTCCAGCTGCCCTATCTACTACTCTACTCTGCTTGTTACTGGCCTCACCATTACGTACACCGGTATACGGGCCTACTAAAGCAACGCTGAGTTCTATTCTAGTACCTGCCCAACTCTGCACCACTGAGGAAGGCGTCTCATTTGGGGCGCGTGGCTGGCACATGATCGACCACATCCCATGTCCTCTCCCTGCAGCAGAAGCTCCACTGCCTACCAGCAGCACCCACCTGATCCAGGAGACCACATCCCTTGTGTGCCATGCTCTCCTCAGTCTTTTGAGATTACCCACCGAACTAACAGATGGATAAACTAGATTTATTTCCGTGTCCCGTATGCAGTGCAGTTGTGCCTCCACACAAACAATTGGTATAGTCACCTGTAACGAACTGCACAGATGGATTAACTAGATTGCTATGGGTCACCCACAGAATTAACAGCCAGATTAACTATTACTATTTCTATGTCTAGAGTTGCCAAGATGGCATGTACTACCCAACAAAAATCACTATAGGTAAACCACGGTATCAATAGCGAGATGAGATTCTAACGCTTTCTCTCACTTCAGCTGCCTGCTTCCCCTGTCCCTGCAATATTTAGAGCTGATGCGGTGGTACTACACCGTGATCCAGCTTTTATTTGAGGCTGGGTTTACCGGATGCATGGGAGTTAGTCACAGCTTTGGGCGCCACGTAGGCATGGCTGTATGGATTCTAGAGTGCTCACGGCTTGCAAAGCTTATTGATCGCTGTCCTGGCAAGCCTTCAGCAAGCGTCAGTGCGGCCGAACACCGAGCTCCGGAACCCAGACTATTCGGGCGAAGCTTGGGTCCGGGCTACCCAAACTCGCAAAGATCGATGGACCCGAACCTACAGTTCGGGTTCGCTCAACACTAGTGGACACCCCAATAACAGTAGTATTAGATAGCTTATTCTCCCCAATTTGAGAATCAAGGCCTAATGGAATGGCTTATCTATGAAACAAGATGGACACCCCAATAACAGTAAAAAATAGTAAGCTTATTAACCTCAATTTGAGAATCAAGCCCCTTATGGAATTGCTTATCCATTTAACCAAGTGGACATCCCAATAACAGTAAAATTAGACAGCTTATTCTCCCAAATTTGGGAATCAAGGCCTAATGGAATTGCTTATCTATGAAAAAAATGGACACCCCAATAACAGTAAAAACAGATACAGTAGCTTATTTACCCCAATTTGTAAATCATGGCATCATAGAATTGCTTATCTTTTTAACAAGGTGGGCATCCCAATAACAGTTAAATTTTACACAGCTTAGTCACGCCTATTTGAGAATCAAGGTCTAATGGAATTTCCTATCTATGAAACAAGATGGACACCCCAATAACAGTAAAAATAGATAGCTTATTCACCCCAATTTGAGAATCAAGGCATAATTGAAGTGCTTATCTATTTAACAAGGTGGGCACCCCAATAACAGTAGTATTGGACAGCTTATTCACTCCAATTTGAGAATCGATGCCTAATAGAATTGCTTATACATTTAATCAAGTGGACATCCCAATAACAGTAAAAATAGATAGCTTATTCTCCCCAATTTGAGAATCAAGACGTAACAGGATTGCTTATCTATTAAACAAGGTGGGCACCCCAATAACAGCACAAAGCGCGAGGATTCATTGCAAATCAAATTTTTCCTAAACTTTGGATCGAATTTGGATGCTTTGCTTCGCCCAACACTAACTATGAACACCTAGGAGCATTTTTTATGATTGCATGTTACTTATTTTGGGCTAAAAACATTTTTTTATTGATCTTTTTGAATAAATTTGCATTGGTGTTTGTGCTACAAGAGTTAATTCCAGCCTAGCTGCAATGTCAGTTTCAGTTTCACACTGAACCCATCATGTAGCAGTTATAATGACTATGTATATCCCTTATCTTTGAAATCCTGACAGCTCATAAAAACTCATTATAGCTTAATTCTTATCAAACTGACAAGAATATGAGTGTTTATGAGCTGTCAAGAGTTTAAAGATAAGTGCTATACATAGTTGTTAGAACAGCTACATGATGGGTTCAGTGTGAAACTAAGATACTCTGCAGCTAGGCTGAAATTTAACCATGTAGGACAAAAACTGCTGAAAAAAGAGACCAGTTGAAAAAATGAGTAAAATTCAATAATAAAAAATAGCCTTTTAGGTGTTCATAGCCTTTCAAAGGGGTCAATCCTGTTTAAATACTGTTTTCTAGGGTGGATCAAATGACCATATGCTGTAGTTGTTATAAACTTATCAAGCCAATGTAAGACATAAGTTATTACAATATATAATATATCTCAATCATTTAAGATGGTACTAAAGCTTACCAGGACGTCCCGATTCAGAAAAATACTTCTGGCCCTTAAAAAGTAGCCTATGGTTTGCTTTCTCAATTACATATTCTTTCAACGAACAACTAGCCTTTTGCATCTCTTCCTTGTTACATTCCGTAGGTTGATCAATGAACCGCTCCGTTGTGGAGGCCACTGTGTCTGTCAGATTTTTTTCCCTTTTCTTAAATGATCTTTTCACAGCCGTAATATCACTAATGAGAACCCCCCTCAGGTATGCTTTCAGAGCGTCCCAAACTGAGTTGATGTTGGCGGAGGGGAGATTCACCTCCCAGAAGGAGGATACATGTGCTTTAATCGACTGGCAGTTATCCATTATAGTAAGCCAGTATGGATTCAACTTGAACCCAAATCCCCTATTGTCTTTATTCTCCCCAATGCGAACCTCAGTTAGGACCGGTGAATGGTCTGAAACTGTTCTTATACCATATCGTATCCTTTCAATATTATTCAGATTATTCTCATCAGTAAATGCCAAATCTATCCTAGACATTGCTCTTCCTCCTCTACTGACACAGGAATATACTCTCTTTCCTCCGCCAACATATTCCCATATATCCACCAATCCGATCTCCAAACAGAACTGAGGCAATGGGGAATTACACATGTTCCTTCCCGATCTGCATCTAAAGTCAATCTGTCCTTTTTGGGATCCATAACAGCGTTAAGTCTCCCATCAGTACAAAGCCGACATGCCGGCTTGCCTTCCAAGAAACGTAATAGTTGGATAAGTGGGCACATGGAAAATGGCGGAGGTATATAAAAAAGCAAGAATGTAATTATATCCATGTAGCTTCCCATACAGAAAAATAAACCTGCCTTGGTCATCTATATGAGATTCGATAACAAACGTCTATAGAGTTGTGAATCAGAACCGATACACCCCTAGAGGCGCTACTGAAAGTAGAGTGGTAAGACTGGGAATGCCAGCCCGTCATCAAACGAGACACGGTCTCTTCAGTAAGGTGAGTTTCAACTATACAGATAATTGCAGGAAGATACCTCTTCACTGCATCCATAATAGCTTGTCTTTTAACCCTCTCCCCAAGTCCTCTGACATTCCAAGAGACAATTCTAACAGACATTAGCTACGAAGAGGAGAGAAAAAAAAAAAAAAAAAAAGTTTCTCCTATACCCTTTCCCTGCAGGGTATAAAATAATATCACAACAGGACAAAAAAAAGAAAGCTATTACTCTAGTGCGTAACCTAGATGGAGCAATAATATCAGACCCAGAGGGTATAAGGGACTCTTTTTTGCAATATTTCTCCCAGATATACAGAGCTTCATCTGGCCTGCCAGCTGACCTGGGGAGACAGTTCCTGGAGAGAATTTCTCTTCCAAGGCTAACAGAAGCCCAAAAAGAATCCCTGGAAGGAGAAGTGTCTCTTGCGGAGATTCAAGAGGTCTTGAAGTCCATCTCCGGGAACTCATCGCCAGGGTCAGATGGTTTTCCATATGAAATTTATCGTAAGTACAGTGATACCATTCTCCCTCATCTACTGGAAGTGTTTGCTCAAGCATCGCAGGGAGGGATTTGCCACAGTCTATGATGGAAGCTGTGATAGTTTTAATCCCAAAAAGATAAAGACCCGGCGGATTTGAGCTCGTATAGACCAATCTCCCTATTAAATACGGATGCTAAGTTGTTAGCAAAGGTTCTAGCTAGGAGGCTTTCTCAGGTTATGTCAGCTCTGATCCACTCAGACCAAAATGGCTTTATGGCGAAAAGGGGTACTCATCACAATCTGCATAGGTTTTTGCCAATATTCAGTCCCCCGGAGGTGGCGCCCGCTCGGTCCTGTCTTTGGATGCTACTAAGGCATTCGACAGGGTCGAATGGACGTTCCTCTGGGAGGTGATGAGAAGAATGGGTTTTGGCCCCAAATTTATAGGGATGGTTCAGCTGCTATATAAATGTCCGAAGGCCAGAATCAGGATCAATGACATGCTGACAGAGAGTTTTGTACTGGGAAGAGGTACTCGTCAAGGTTGTCCTCTTTCCCTCTCTTATTTAATATTTATATTGAGCCCCTTGCAGCTAGTATAAGGCAAGACTCGAGAGTGGTCGGCTTTGGTGTAATGGGGGAGCAGGATCGTATATCCCTTTATGCAGATGATATCTTGTTCTTTATTCATCAAACAGAAAAAACACTCCCTCGAATAATGGAATTGGTCAGCCTATTCTCCTATTTTTCTGGCTTGGAGGTTAACTGGGGGAAGACTGTTCTTCTCCCTATAGATAAGTTGCGAGGATCTGTGGAATATCTCTCTAATCGGGTATCTATTTCTGACTCAATAAAATACCTGGGGATAACAGCTTCTGCCAAAATTCAGGACTATCTCCAACTTAATTTGATCCCTCTTCTTTCGAGGTTGAGATCCAAAATTAAGATATGGCAAAAAGTTCTGCCCGCAAGAGGGGACAGAATCTCATTAATAAAAATGGTAGTGCTGCCCCAGGTACTTTATGTTCTTCGCAATTCGCCCGTTTGGATTGAGGATAAGTATTTTAGGCTGATAGAACGGATGATTAATGACCTACTATGGGGAGGAAGCGGGTGAGACTAAAGTCGCTTTATTTTTCCATGCCCTACAATAGGGGAGGTCTCAACCTCCCCTATTTTAGGGGATACTTCATGGCCTCTCAACTTTGCTTCCTCAATGATTGGGAAAATAGCCAACTTTGTAGAAAACTGGTAAAAGACTCAGGTTTTTCAGATTTATTTACAGTATTGGAGTCCGATTATTTGCTTAACATACAGACTGGCTATAAACCCTTCCTTAGAATGGCCACAAAGGCATGGTTGGTGATAAAGAGCTGGTTCAAAGTTAAGGCAACACTTATCTGCACCCCATTATGGCATAATTCAAAGCTTCTGAAATTAGATGATCCAAATTGTTGGCAATACTGGAGAAGCGAAATATTCAATATCTGAACCAGGTGGTTAAAAATGGGCAGGTCCTGTCTCTTATGGAGCTAAAACAGAACTCCAAATTAGGTGAGGTGGCTTGGTATGCATATTTTCAATTGAGGTCAGCACTTCTTAATATTGTTGATAGGTATTCACTTGAGGTAGACACCCGAATTTTTGCACAATTTGATTTGTAAGAAAGGTGGTACTAAGGTGAAATTATCACATTGTTATAGGCACTTGATGAAAGGTTTTTCGGATTGTTTATCTCCAGGACAGAAATCCTGGTCTGTATTAATGTCAGAGGTGGGTTCTCCGGATTGGGAGAATATAGGGAAAATTTTAGTCAGGTTTCACACAACTTTAATCACACTGTTGTACAGTTTAATATTATACACAAAATATATGTGACACCTTTATGGCTCCATAAGGTGGGGTCTTAGAGTCATTCAGCTGTGGCTAGCCAAGTGTAGTACTGTCTGGCAAAGAATATATTTTTTTTTTCTGGGGTAAAATTCAATTGCCAAAATAGCAATACCCTAAATCAGTGGTTTCAGCTGTGGCTGGACTAGTTTCATAGTGTCCGTCAAAGGATATATTATTTTCTGGGGTGAAATTCAGTTGCAAAAATATAAATTCTGCAAATCTGGTGTTCTACCTGTGGCTGGACAAGTAGTTTAATAGTATTCGTCAAAGGATATATTTTATTCTGGGGTAAAATTCAATTGCCAAAATAGCAATACCGTAAATCTGGTGTTCCAGCTGTGACTGGACAAGTTTCATAGTGTCCGTCAAAGGATATATTGTTTTCTGGGGTGAAATTCAGTTGCAAAAATAGAAATACAGTAAATCTGGTGTCCCAGCTGTGACTGGACAAGTAGTTTAATAGTATTCGTCAAAGGATATATTTTGTTCTGGGGTGAAATTCAATTGCCAAAATAGCTATACCCAAAAGCTGGTGTTCCAGCTGTTGCAGGCCAAGTGTAAATCTGTCCGTAAAAGGGTATATTACACTCAGCGTGCATCTCCAAGTGTATTTCTTTCCGTAAAAGGGTATATTACACAAAGTGTTAAATTACAATTGCTGAAAGCATAATCCTTTAAATTAGCACGCACTATTGTGCATCTCATAGTGTATTTCTGTCCGTAAAAGGGTATATTACACTCAAGGTGTAAATACAAGTGCTGATAGGGTCATCCTCAATAACTTCACACGCTACCGTGCATCTCCAAGTGTATTTCTTTCCGTTAAAGGGTATATTACAGTAAGTGTTAAAATACAGGTGCTGAAAGCATAATCCTATATATTTTTTCACACGCTACTGTGCATCTCCAAGTGTAAATTGGTCCGTAAAAGGATACCTTTCATCCAGGGCCTAAATACTAGGCCTACAATTGATATTCCCCTAAATCTGTGGTTACTGCTGTGCCTGGATTAGTGTAATACGGTACATAAATAGATAGCCAGATAGTGTTAGGTGCCTGTAAAAAAACGGCCTAAATTTGAATTCAATACATTGGGCCAAATAATTTTTTTCTTATTGTGGTGAACGGTAACAATGAGGAAAACATCTAGTAAGGGCCCATCACTGGTGCGTGGCTGGGAGGAAACGGAGGACAATGATGATACGCCTCCCACAGAGGACAGCCTGTCCTTACCTCTGTGCAGCCTGGCACACATGAGCGACTACATGCTGTAGTGCCTGCGCAACGGCAGCAGAGTTGCCCACATTTTAACGTGTGTGGACTACTGGTTGCCACCCTGCTGGATCCCCGGGAAAAAAGACAATGTGCCCACTGTACTTCCTGCACTGGAGCGTGATTGGAAAATGCGCGAGTACAAGTGCACGTTGGTAGACGCGCTACTGAGAGCATTCCCAAATGTCACAGGGGAACAAGTGAAAGCCCAAGGCGAAGGCAGAGGAGGAGTGAGAGGTCGCCATGGCCAGCATGGCAGAGATGTGGAAAAGGGTTAGCATGGCAGAGATGTGGAAAAGTTTTGTCACAGCACCACAGCTAACTGCACCACCACCTGATATGGAACGTGTTAGCAGGAGGCAGCATTTCACTAACATGGTGGAACAGTACATGTGCACACCCCTCCACGTACTGACTGATGGTTCGGCCCCATTCAACTTCTGGGTCTCCAAATTGTCCACATGGCCAGAGCTAGCCTTTTATGCCTTGGAGGTGCTGGCCTGCCCGACAGCCAGCGTTTTGTCTGAACGTGTATTCAGCACTGCGGGGGGTGTCATTACAGACAAACGCAGCCGCCTGTCCACAGCCAATGTGGACAAGCTGACATTCATAAAAATGAACCAGGCATGGATCCCACAGGAACTGTCCATCCCTTGTGCAGATTAGTCATTTATAACTACCTCCCCTTAACCATATATTCTTAGACTCCAGGGCACTTCTTCATTCAATCCTCTTTTTTTAATTTTACCATTATATTGCGGGGCAACCCAAAGTTGAATGAACCTTTCCTTCGTCTGGGTGCCAGGGGCCTAAATATCTGAAAGTGGCCTGTTCCATTGGTGGGTGACATGAAGCCCGATTCTCTGCTATTCGACCTCTCTCCTCTGTCTTGGTGCCGGGGCCTAAATATCTGAAGGTGGCCTGTTCTATTGGTGGGTGACATGAAGCCTGATTCTCTGCTATGGGACCTCTCTCCTCTGTCTGGGTGCTGGGTCCTAAACAAGTAAAAGTGGCCTTCTCCATTGGTGGGTGACATGAAGCCTGATTCTCCGCTATGGGACCTTTCTCCAATTGATATTGGTTAATTTTTATTTATTTTATTTTAATTCATTTCCCTATCCACGTTTGTTTATAGGGGATACACCTACATTTTGCTGCCTTTTGCAGCCCGCTAGCCCTTTCCTGGGCTATTTTACAGCCTTTTTAGTGCCCAAAAGTCCGGATCCCCATTGACTTCAATGGGGTTCAGGTCATTTTTGGGAAGTTCGGCCGAACTTCTCGAACCCGAACATCCAGGTGTTCGCTTAACTCTAGTCATGGGTTGCACTTGTTCAGGCTGTGTTCATATTTACATCAGAGTCTCCATTAATGGCTAGTTCAGCGCAGCAATATTTTTCCTGATAAAAATGATAGACACCCTGCAGTGGAACCTAATAGACACTTCTGTTGTGCGGTAGATCCACCCTCCATCCTGGTTTATGTTTATGCATAACTGAATGAAACCTTATAGGGGTATTCCAGGATTTTAATATTGATGGCCTATCTACAGAAGAGACCACCAATATCTGATCATTGGGTGTCTGACATTTAGCAAACCCACCAACCAACTGATTTGTTGAAGTTCCATCACCGGAAGTCAGCGCTAGAAATTCATAGCTGCTCCTCTTGAAGTAAATACTGTAGTAACTATCTCCATCCACTACACCAGGGGTCAGCCACCTTTGGCACTCCAGCTATTGTGAAACTACAATTCCCATCATGCTCCATTCATTTATATGATATTTCTAAGAAGAACAGAGCAAGTATGCATGCTGGGAGTTGTAGTTTTACAACAGCTGGAGTGCAGGAGGTTTGCCTACCCCTGCACTACACCATCGTTCCTCAACTCCAGTCCTCAGGTCCCACCTGCTGGTCATGATTTGAGAAGATACCACAAAATAAAGACCTGTGGGAAGTCCTCATGCATGGACACTAATTACTAAGGAAATCCTGAAAACATAACTGTATGGTGGGCCCTGAGGACTGGATTTGAGGAACACTACCCTACACAATGGACTGAGCTGTGGACTTCTGGTGCCAGAGCTACAATGAATCAGTTGATCAGAGATTGGTACAAGGTTCTGAAACCCCAACAATCAGACACTGATGGCCTATCCTGAGGATACACATACCTGTCAACTTTTGAAGGTCCTCTGGCCATTACATACCCATTAACCAAGCCCCCATTATAACAGACCATGCTCTTCTACGCGTATCATGGGGCCGCCACTTCAGGCTGAATCTGATGACAAAGCATCCCAAATGCCACACACATTAATAGTTCAGGGAGGGCTGCTTTCTCCATGTAGCAGCCAGAAGGTTGGCCAGCTTCTTTGGGATTCTGGGAAGTCTCCCGTTGTTTCTGGAATCTCCAGATGTTTTGGGAGAGTTAGTGAATATTTATATACTGTATGTGTGCAGTATGAGGGACTCCTGAGAGAGACACAGATGATGCAATTGAACAAATGTTATGTTAACAGCTTGATGTCTACCAAGCTGTCCATGCACCCTCCTATGGGTGGACTGACCATAGACCCTACTGAGATAATTCCTGGCAGACCAATGCTGGGAGCGGCAGGTACTTACCGTATTTTTCACTTTATTAGACACACTTTCCCCCCCCCCCCCAAAAGTAGGGGGAAAATGGCCGTGCATCTTATAAAGTGAATACTTGTGAGTGCTTCCATTATGGAAGCGCTCACTAGTACGCATTAGGTGCCGGGAGCGGGAAAGAAGCGCTGCAAGCACATCCGATACTCACCCTCCCTGGTCTTCTTGCGCACACTATGACCTGACGCTGCACGCAGTCATGTGACAGTGCAGCACGGGCCGGAGAAAGCAGGGGAGCGCGACGCCCGACCCGGAGCGTAGCTGTGGCGCAGAAGAGGTAAGAGAAGTTTTTTATTTTAGGCTGGTGGGGGCCTGAATGAAAAAGGCTGATCTGAGGTCTGATGGGGTTCTGCAAGGAAAGGGCTGTTCTGAGGTCTCTGGCGGTCTGACATGGAGGGCTGATGGGGTTCTGACATGGAGGGCTGATATGATCTGAGGATCTGATATGAGGTCTGATAAAAAATATTTTTTTCTTATTTTCCTCCTCTAAAATCTGGGGTGCGTCTTATCATCGGATGCGTCTTATAAAGCGAAAAATACGGTATATAAGCCGGCAGCCACTTGTGCCCTACTGTATTCAACTGTATTGCTGTCCTGCAACAGAAACAACTACCAAAGTGCGGCACAACATACTGCCACAGCAGAACCATACACCACAGTGCAATATATTGTGCTGCACTGTGGTATTGTTCTTCCTCTGCTGGAGATGAATGGAACACAGTTTTTAGTGGAGCTGCTATGTTTAAAGACACCACAAGAGGGATACAGGATTCATTTATCGACAGCAGAACAATGTGTTTCGCCCTTCATCAGGTACAAAATAACATACACATCCAGTTCACATAGATGTAAAAACCTAAAATGGGGCTAAAAAGAAAAGGATCGGCATTGGCAGACCCCTCCCCTCTTCTTATGTACTAACATAGACAGGTGGCGATAACAGAGATAAACATTAGATAAGGCAATTAATTGAGATACTGCAAAGCCATGCCCACTAATGCAATATATGGAAAATTTCCCCAGCTTTCCCATGTGCGGATAAGCACAAAACCATAGGTAAAACATAATATAAAAAGGCAATGTAGGTAACATCCTACATAAAAACGTAAGTATCATTAATAAAATTGATCTGCACCGTCACATTTACAATGACGAAACTTGGCACACAGGTACATCAGGCATCCGGGAAGGTTTTAGATCTCTCTAGCACATACTGTCCCTGAGATATTCTCAAAAAATGCATCAGCCAATAGAAGCCTGGTCACATGACCCTTATCAGCCAATAGAAGCTCGCAGGTCCTTAGTCTCCACATACACACAGTTTTAAACCAGGTTTCCATAACAACCCATCCATTTTTCTTCCTTGCTGTAGGTCACCTTTAAAGGGCCAGGGCGCTGTGGATGAGACTGTTAAGGGAGCAGAGTGCTGTGGAGGTCACAGTTCAGGGGGCAGGTAGGGTGGCCATTCAAAAGACGGACTTAAAAACCCCGCCCCAGGTCCCTGTAAGCTACACCCCTGACCCGGTTAGATCATGTCCCCTCCCACTCCATAGCTGACGAGGATTGAAAAAATGAAGGTAAAAATCTACTTCCCTTACGTCCTACCAGCAGCACAGATAGGGTTAACCACCCCCCGTGGACTGGCAGGACCGGCGGAATGTTTAATGAGCCCAAGACTAATAACTCAATTTAACAATTAAGTATCTCCTTAAAAGGAGGAAGTCAACCCCCAGCCCACTGTGTTTTTTTCTGTCCTCCTGGACAGGTGGACTAGGCGGTTTGTTCCCCCCTTTCTTATGGAAAGTGCGGGGAGCCTTCTTTTCGTTTGGGTAACGGCGTTGCCTTTTTTCCTAGGTACCTTGTCAGTTTGGCCGGCAGCTTATTTGCTGCCGGCCCCGCGCAGTTGCGCCTGGCTGGGGTATTTTGGCGGCGTCCTTGGTCCAGGATTCCCGGTCCCTGTGTGCCGCCATCTTCCGGAGGTGACGCGGGGACTCTCCTTTTGCATCACCTCCGGGTAATCCGGCCATGATTTTTTCACGGGCACGATTTTTTTCATAGATGCGATTTTTTTTTTTTGCATCTTCCTGTGGAGGATTTACTGGGGGAAGGGTGGATTGGCTATCCCTCCCCTTCCCCTATTTTGGGAGG
Source organism: Bufotes viridis (assembly GCA_033119425.1). NCBI lineage: Eukaryota > Metazoa > Chordata > Amphibia > Anura > Bufonidae > Bufotes > Bufotes viridis. The sequence continues at coordinate 21,282,725 of CM065591.1, forward strand.
CTGTGTGCTCCAGTTCAGTCTCTGGCTACATATGCTTTTTCAGCTAGCTCCCAGAGTCCTAAAATTGGTGTTGTTCCACTTGTGGTGTTTTTTCCTCAGCTGCCTCCGGTCTGTTTTTCTTCCTTTCCTGCGTAGATAGGTGGTTTACAAATGTTTTATTTGTCCCCTTTTTTCCCGCAGTGATGTCTCCTCCGCGGGATTCGGAAGGCAGGAAAGTGGATTCCAAGAGGAAGCATCTATCCTGCTACCATTGCAGCAGTCAACGGTTATTGTAAGCTGATCATACCTGCACTTGTAAGATTGCAGAAGCTAAGCAGCTTTAGGCTAGGCTAAGACCAGCTTGGGAGACCGGTTGGGAATCCCTGGGTGTGTTGACTTAACCTACACCTGGGGTTACAGCTGCAGTTAGAGGTTTCTGACCTCTAGTGAACCTTTGTTGCAGGATATGTATCAATGGCTCTGTTAAAGGAGTCATAGGCCTGCTGGATGGAAAGGCTTCCTATTCGTGCCCAGGCCCCTATGGAGACCTCTGTCCCGGTAGAGAGACCTTCTTGGTCTCCTTAGTTTCTTCCTCCTCGGATGAGGAGGAGCTGACGTTGTGTTTTCTCCCCTGGAAAGACACAGAAGTTGCTCAAGTCCATCAGGTCGGGGGACCATGATGTTGACTCGGGCGGGTCTCCCGTTCCCGCTACTCGGGCACATCTTGTCTTCAAAGCGGATGAGACCCTTCTCTCTGTCATGATATTGTGTTTTCTCCCCTGGAAAGACACAGAAGTTGCTCAAGTCCATCAGGTTGGGGGACCATGATGTTGACTCGGGGGGGGAGCCTCCCGTTCCCGCTACTCGGGCACATCGTGTCTTCAAAGCGGATGAGACCCTCCTCTCTGTCATGATATAGAGTGGAAAAAACCTGGAAAAGCTCCGGTTTTAACAAAGAAGTTTAAATCCATGTTCCCGATGGCTTAACTCTTGGTGGATTCGTGGGGATCCATTCCCAAGGTGGACATGGCTATTGCCAAGTTGTCCAAGCGCACTCTGGTTCTTGCAGACGATGGGTCTAGCTGCAGGACCCCCTTGCAGAGTGCACACTAAGACGGGGTGTTACAGCAGCTGCGGCTTCCGCTTCCACAGCCATAGCGGCTTTTTGAAGTCTCTACGTTCCTCCGATCTCGCCTGGATCAAATTCAAGTTGATGTAAACCAGAGGTTTGAACCAGATAATGTCAGGGGCCTATATATAGCATGGCCCTGAGATCGGTGGCCCATATTCCATTTGGAGGAGCCAAGGATGGAAAATCCACCTCCTGACTACGGGCCTCTTCTAGGCTCTTGCTTAATTCCCGTTACTCCTGCCGTCCTGCCAATAAGCTTCATGTACCCGTCGGGAGTCGTCTCTCCCACTTCTGAGAAGAATGGATCCAAGAGATCTCGGATCCCTGGGTCCTGAATATCATTTTCAACGGTTATTTAGTCAACAACACCTCTATTCCACTGGACAGGTTTGTCAAGATCAACCTTCTACAAGCTGCCAAGGAGGCGATCCTAGAGGCCTACATTCAGGACTACATTTGCAAAAGGGCTCTGGAGGAGGTTCCGGCAGGAGAACGGGGCCTAGGGATTTATTCACCAGTTTTTCTGGTTCCCAAGGCTTCAGGAGATCTCTGGATGATTATCGATCTGAGATATTTCAATCGATTTATAAGGAAGGTGAAGTTTCGTGTAGAAACCATCAGGTCAGTAGTTCACGCCGTCAATCCTGGAGACGTGATGGCAACCCTGGACCTCAAGAATGCATATCTGCACATCCCGATCCATCCTGGTTCCAGGAAGTATATCAGGATCACGGTCCAGGTGTCCGGTGTCGTCAAGCATCTTCTGTTGCCCTTCTCTTTGGCATTTCTTCTGCCCCTCACACTTTTACCAAGGTGGTGGTTCTGTGGTGGCGGCTTTGAGGCTTCAAGGACTGACCATCATTCCTTATCTGGACGACTGGCTTTGAAAGCCTCTGCTCTAGCGGTCCTAACCCAACTTCTTCAGGTAACAATCTCCTTTCTGTTCCACCTAGGTTGGATCATCAGCTGGTAGAAGTCGAACGTGAGCCCGTCGACTTCAGTAAGATATCTAGGCTTCATAACCGACTCCGCTGGGATGTCGCTCCAGTTGACTCCAGAAAGAAGATTCCGGGTTCAGAACACGGCAAGTTCCTTTCCCCGGCGAGTTCCAATCCGGACTCTCATGAAGATGTTGGGGCTCATGTCAGCGTCTGCGAAAGCAGTCCCTTGGGCTCTATGGCACCTCCGCCCTCTACAGTCGGAGGTCCTCTCCTAATGGAATGGCAGCCCTGCTGGGCTAAACTCCCTGTGCTCCCTGACTTGGCAAACTCGGTATTCCCTCAGATGGTGGTGCCATCTTTTAGATGGGAAGTCTATGACCCAGCCAGTCTGGGTCATATTGACTACGGATGCGTCCTAAGTAGGCTCGGATGCTCACCTAGACGACACTCCAGTTCACGGGACCTGGTTTCCTCAGGAGTGGCTTCTTTCATCCAATCTCCGCAAGATTCAAGCTATCCGGCTAGCCCTCCTTCACTTAGCCCCTCAGATCCGGGGCAAAGCGGTGAAAGTCCAGTCAGACAATGTGACTGCGGTACTTTACATCAACCAGCAGGGAGGCACGAGATCACTTCCCCTCTTGTCAGAGATCGGGGTGATTCTGGATTAGACAGAGTTGTACCTTCCCACTTATCTGCGATCCACATCCAAGGCTCCCTCAAAATGATAGCGGCTGAGCCGCGGTCTTCCGTCGGTAGAGTGGTCTTTACATCCGGAGAATCAAGCAGATAGTCCTCAAGTGGGTATGCCAGAGGTGGATCTCATGGCAACAAGGTTCAATGCCAAGGTGGAGAGGTTCTGCTCCTCTACAGGGAGGACAACCCCCTGGCGTTAGACGCTCTGTCAATATCCTGGAGGTTCAGGCTGGCTTACATCTTCCTCCCTTTTCCATGATACCGAGGGTATTGATGAAAATCCGTCAGGATCAGGCCTCGGTGATAGCCATCATACTGTTTTGGCCGAAGAGATCCTGGTTTACCTAGCTCACCCAGTTGAGTCGAGGACAATATTGGAGGCTCCCCACAGCAGACCCTGGTGTCGTGGGACACTCACCTCTGCTCAGATCTGCACAGATTCAACCTGACAGCCTGGAGGTTGATCAGTCCCTTCCCGGAATAGAAGGGCTTTCAGAGTCGGTCCTGAGAACGCTGTCTCATTCTAGAGCAGACCCTACCAAGAGAGCCTACTCTTGTATTATGAGGATATTCTCATCCTGTTGTACCTCAACTGTGGAGGCGCCTGCAGATCCGCCCCTCTCCGCTATCCTTCAGTTCCTGCAAAACGGCCTTGATAGAGGCCTTGCCCTTTTACTCTGAAGATTCAAGTTTCAGCCATCTCAGCTTGCCTTAACAGGCTTTTTTCTCAGGACCCGCTGATCAAACGGTTCCTTAAAGGAGCTGAAAGATTAAAGCCTACAGTACTGAGACCCCTTTTTTTCAATGGGTTTTTCAGTAGTTCTCAGGGGGTTAGCATCTCCCCCATTTGAACCGTTAGAGGAGTTGGACATCAAGTTCGTCACTTGGAAGTTTGTGTTTCTCCTTGCAGTGACTTTGGCCAAGAGGGTCTCTGAGCTTCAAGCTCTCTCAGCACATGAGCCCTATTCTTACATGACCGGGACCTTCTTAGATTCCTCCCGTATTGTAGGCCTAAAGTTCCTTCCTTCCAGAACATCAACCAGGTGATATTCCTCCCGGTTCTGTCGACATCTACCACCTCCTCCTAGGAACTGCTAGACATCCTCTGGACGTCTCGAGATGTCTCCGGATCTATGTGGATAGATCAAGGAGTTCAGGAAAGATGAGAATCTGCTAATCCTGTTGCCGGTAAGTTTAAAGGCTATAAGGCATCCAAACCTTCCATCAGTCGGTGGATTGAGGAGGCTATTAAGGAATCCTTTGTTTCCACAATCTCTGGACCCTCCGGGATTCGTGAAGGCCCACTCTACTAGAGTTGTGGCTACTTCTTTTGCCGAGAGGAGTCTTCTGCCTCTCAACATGATTTGCAAAGCTGCCTCCTGGAGCTCTGAATCGACATTCATCTCCCATTATAGACTAGATGCCAGTCTAGCTGAGTTTTCGGCCTTTGGGCAGACTTTTCTTAGTTCTGCCAGGCAGGAAGGCCCTCCCTAGGGGTTTTTTCTTGCTATCTCCCCATCTGTGCTGCTGGTAGGACGTAAGGGAATCGTTAATTTCTAACGATAATTTGTTTTCCCTTAGTCCTAACAGCAGCACACAAATTTCCCACCCTAGTAAGTCTAGTTTTTTTCTTGCTATAAACACAGTGGGCTGGGGGTTGACTTCCTCCTTTTAAAGAGATACTTAATTGTTAAATTGAGTTATTAGTCTTGGGCTCATTAAACATTCCGCCGGTCCTGCCAGTCCACGGGGGGTGGTTAACCCCATCTGTGCTGCTGTTAGGACTAAGGTAAAACAAATTATCGTTAGAAATTAACGATTTTGTCAGCTGCAGGGGTGGGAGGGAGGGTGACTTTCTCCCTGCAGCTCACGCTCAGACAGCACAGTGCTGCTGTCTGACAGTGAGTAGTGATGAGCGGCATAGGCAATATTCGAATTCGATTATTCACCATAAATTCGCAAATTCGAGAATTCGTGATATTCAGTCATTATTTACTTGATTGCGAAAATCGGTTAAAATATTCGGGATCAACACTAAGGGGTAAGCAACTTTCCTATTGGTTGCTAGGGATGTTGCTAAGGGCTGATATTCACGATAAATTCGCAATTAGAATATCCGCGATCAACACTAAGGATAGGCAACTTTCCTATTGGTTTCTAGGGATGTTGCTAAGTGCTGATATTCGTGAAAAATTTGCATTTAGAATATTCGCGATCAACACTTAAGGGGTAGACGACTTTCCAATTGGTTTCTAAGAAAGTTGCTAAGTGCCGATATTCGCGATAAATTCGTGATAAATTCGCAATTAGAATATTCGCAATCAACACTATTCGCGAATACGAATATATAGCACTATATTATAAATTTTGGCGAATTATCGAAGTGGCGATATTCGCGATTAAAATTTGCAATTCTAATATTCGCGCTAACACTAACAGTGAGCTGTTCAAAAGGACATTCCTGTGTCCACCCAGGCCCTGCACTGGACAGAGGACAGGGAGCCTGAAAGCCGGACTCTCCGGTCTAAAATCGGACCTCTGGCCACCCTAGGGGCAGGCTGCTGTGGAGGTCACAGTTAAGGGGACGGTCTGCTATGGAGGTCAGTGTTAAGGGGCAGATTGCTGTAGGTGGAGGTCACTAATAAAGTGGCGGCCGCTGTGGAGGTCACTGTTAAGGGGACGGGATGCTGTGGAGGTGTCTATTAAAGGGGCGGCCGCTGTGTTGGTCACTGTTAAAGGGGAGGGTGCTGTGGATGTTACTGTAAAGGGGCAGATTGCTGTAAAGGCCATTGGATGGGGTACAGTAAATGTCACTGTTATAGTGGATACTGTCGATATCTTTAAATGACACACACAAACATTATATGAAATAGATGAAATATACCTGTGCAAAGCCAGGTCCTTCTGCTAGTCTAATATAAAAAGCTGAGTGTATGTATGTCTGCTAAAGGAATCCACACCGTCGCATTTAAAATCACGAAATTTGGCACACAGTTACATCAGGTGTCCGGGAAGGTTTTAGGCCACGTCTCAGCTCTCTAGCACGTACTGTTCCTGAGATATTCCCAAAAAATGCAAATATGGCACCATCACATGACCTACATTAGCCAATAGAAGCCTGCAGGTCATTCTTCTCATATCCCAACTGCCATACACGTGGTCACATGTCCCTTATGAACCAATAGAAGCTCGCAGGCCATTAGTCTCCACATACACACAGTTTTACACCAGGTTATCATAACCACCCAGCCATTTTTCTTCACTGCTGTTGGTCAGCTTTAAAGGGGCAGGACGCTGTGGATGACACTGCTAAGAGAGCAGAGTGCTGTGGAAGTCACAGTTAAGGAATCAGGCTGCTGTGGAGGTCACAGTTAAGGGGAGAATACTGTCTATCCTTTAACAACACACACAAACATTAAATGAAAAAGATGAAATATACTCGTGCAAAGCCAGGTCCTTCTGCTAGTAAGGTATTGTGGAAAGATCTTCATCTGTTCTGTTTTTAGAGCCGCACCTGGTTTTGGCTCAAAATCACTGATGGAAATTACTGACCAAACACTAACGTGTGAAATTGGCATTAAAGGGGTATATTGGTTCGTAGCAGTTATCCCTTATCCGAGAATGGAGCAAACAGTTACACATGCGCGTGGCCACTCAATTTATTTCTATGGGAGGTCCAGAGATAGGTGAGTGCTGTACTCCACTGTTTCCAGACCTCCCATAGAAATAAATGGAGTGGCTGCACGCATGTCCGACTGGCTGCTCCATTCAGCAGTCCCCACAGTGTTATCCTGCTGCTCGCTGTGCTCCCCAATACCCTCAAATACTATCCTGAAGAAATAATAGTGCCCACCAGAGTAAGAGTGCTCCTCATAGTCCCACAAATAGTAATTCCCTTCTAGAATGCCCCCATTAGTAATACTGCCCCCTAAAAGTGCCCCCAACAGTAATACTGCCCCCTACAGTGCCCCCAACCGTGATAACGCTCCCCAAGAGTGCCCCTATTAGTATAAAAGCCTCCAGTATTAATAATACCCTCACAGAGCCCTCAGTATAAAAATGGCCCCCTATTGTTCCCCCAGTGGTAAAAAAGCTCTCTACAGATCCCTCAGTAGTAATAAGGCCCCCATGGTGCTTTTAGTAGAAATAAGGCGGATCTATAAGTCCCTCCTATAGAGCCCCTAGTAGTAATAACAACGCTGCGCTCCTTCCACCCTCCCCCCACGCCCCCTCTGCTCTGGCGGGTTCCCGAGGTGATGTTCGGTCTCCGCGATGTTCGGTCTCTGCCGTGTTTGACCTCCGCCTGTGGAACCTGATTACGCGGTAGTTTTCGCGTTGGTGCGCCGGGTCGGCTCCCTGGACTGGTCCCTGCTTACCTCCTGGTTGCCGGTGGTTGGTATCGCGCGGAAGCTTGGAGGCCGGGATCCCTGGATGGTCGGATGAGAGGTTTGACGAGAAGCGGTGTTTGGATCCAAGGCGAGTGAGCCGTGCAGCTGAATGCCGCATCGACCTGTTCCCGTACGGTGGTGACGTGCTCGAGGATCCCTGTATAGGCGTATTGTGTGTGGCCGCTCTTTTCGACCTGGTCTTGATTGACGCTGCGGCCTGGAAATACCATCTCCGTACCCCATCACCTCATGCTTTTTAGCACCGACCCCTTCAGCCTTCTGATGCACGGTCTGAGACTGCGAGATCTAGTGCAAGTATTGGGGGCCTGCAAGTATTGGGGGTTTGAGAGATAATGTGGTGGTGGTAGTCGGGGTACGTAGGAGCGGATTCCCTCCAATAGAGAAAAAAGAAAAAAGATAAGGAGAATTAATATCCAGGTGGACTCTATGTGGCCTGTATACAACCTCTATATGCCTATATTGCTGTGTGTGACGGCCATGTATGATCATGTTACTAGAGGCTGTAAGTGACTTGGCAGCACTGTAATATTACAGGGAGCAGAAGTGATAACCGGAGTCATTAAGGGGCAAGGAGGGTATAGTCTTGGAGAACCCCCTGGATACAGAGGTCGTGTGTAGACTACATCTTTAAGAAGCCAAAGAAACTGAAAATCAAATATAATTGCTTGTGCTGCTGAAAAATTTTTTTTTTTTTTTTCCTTTTCCTTTTCCCTTGTCTGACTTTCTTTATTTGTTATGTGTATTACGAAAAAGTAAGAAGTATATAAGGACGTTTTGTTGATTTCTAAAGGAATCTGAGTGACTGGATAAAGAATAACTATCTTGGACTCCGGGTCGTTGATCCGTTTATTTTTTCTTTTATTTTAGTCCTTTTCTTCCTTTTTTTTTTTTTTTTTTTTTTTTTGTATTTGATCAGGGGTGGCATTATAGCAGTATAAAGTGGTATATTCTATGATATAAAAATTGGTCTTACTGGGAAATTTATCTATAATAATAGCTGTATAAAAAGATGGGTCCCAAAGCACAAAATCGCAAGTCAGTAGGGGGTTCATCGGGCATAGTCTCCTCCCCTAGGGGAGTAGGAGTAACTAGTCCTACTAATAAAATTGATAAGTTTTTGAGGTCCCCTCAAAATAAAACAAGATTAGCCCAGAAAATTAATAAAGAAACTCGCTCAGAAGGTTTAGATTCGCAAAATGAAGAGAACGATAGTGAGAGACATTCATTACCGGGGGCGGCAACTATGTTAGATATCGTAGACCAAAAGTTGTCCAATATACTGAACGCTGTACAGATGACTAATACATCACTAGGAGACTTAGCGACACAAATGGCTAAGGTTCAATCTGATATCTCCCTAATCAGGGAAGATATGAACAAAATACGTGACAAGATTAAAGATCTTCAGGTAGCGACAAAAGTACTCACTAATGAGTTGGAATTAGTTAAAAAACAAGTGGGGGACATAGAGATGGAGAAGAAGAGTCTGTTGGCAAAAGTAACGGAGTTGGAAGATAGGTCCCGCCGAATGAATATCCGTGTAGTGGGGTTCCCGGAGGGCTCTGAGAAGAATGACCCGGTTGGGTTCATACAGAAATGGCTAATAGAAGCCTTTAGCGAGCAAGAATCAATACAGAGTCTTGTTGTGGAGAGAGCGCATCGGATCCCATTCAAAAACCGTCTCCGGGAGTACCCCTAGAGCGATGTTAGTAAAATTGTTAAATTCCAGGGACCGAGATGTAATTATGCAATCAAAAAGGCAATTGGGTTTAATTGAATATGATGGCAATCAGATTGAAATATACCCTGATTATTCTAGGAACACCCAACTTAGACGTATAGGATTTAACGAAGTTAAAAAAAGAATGGCGAAGGCTGGAATTAAATACTCATTGTTGTACCCAGCCAAAATGAGAATAACGCATGGAGACCAAATATTGTTTTTTACCTCCACGGAGGAGATTAATGATTGGTTAGACAGGAAGGGAATTGGTAGATAAAGATTATAGCTATGTGCGATGGGGATGTGGAGGGGAGGATGGGGAGGAGTAGGCATAGGATAAGAGGTCGGAGGGATTGACTATCTCTCTAGCCAGGTTGGGGTAGGGGGAGGGTGGGTTAGGAGGGGGTCACGGTCGGCTCAGGGGGAAGAGGGAGTACCTTGGGGAAAAGAAAGAAGGAAATAGAGAAAGGAAAGAGAAGGGAGAAAAGTGGTAAAAAGGAAAGGAGAAAGGGAAAAGAAAAACAAAATCTCTCAGTAAAGGCTAAATGGAACGGATATTAACATGGAACGTCCGGGAATGGCTGATAGGCTGAAAAGAGTGGCGATTTTTGATTTAGTGTCTCGGCACTTACCAGCAATTGTTGGATTACTAGAAACGCATCTGACTGAGGATAACATTTTCAAAGTAAATAAGAGATGGGCTAGATTCGAATACCACTCATGCCTGTCGACATATTCCCGCGGCGTTAGTGTTTTTATTCATAATAAGGTGGATTTTGTTCCCATTAAAAATAAGTGCGATAGAGCGGGTAGATTTGTCTTTTTATATGGAAAATTAAATGGCGTCCCAAGTGTCTTGGCGTTTGTTTATATCCCGCCCCCTTTCTCTGTAGGTATTCTGGCTGAGTTGTCAGAGTTTATTGCGGGTTTCCCTGAATGTCCAGTTTTAGTCGCCGGTGACTTTAATGAAGTAATGAATTTTGAGCTGGACCGAGTTTCTTTTCAGCTGAGGTCTAGGAAAGATCCGAGAGACTCGGGGTTAAAACTTTTCTGTGATGAAATGAAGTTGTTGGACATATGGCGTGTTTTAAATGGAGATAAACGTGCTTATTCATGTTTTAGTAGAGCAGGGGTAGTAAAATCTAGAATAGACATGATCCTTGGTAATGTAGACTTTATAGCATTAATAGAGAATATGAAATATGAAAATCACTCTATCTCTGATCATGCGCCGGTCGTTGTTAGGTTAAAAGCAAAATCGAATATTAAAAAGATTAAGAGATTTAAATTAAATCCATATTGGCTTAAAGTGATTGATGATAGAATGATAATTATTAAACAATTTCAGGAATTCTGGGATATGAATTATGGTACCGCACACATTGCTATCGTTTGGGATGCTTTTAAAGCCTATGCTCGTGGGATATTTAGCTCTAAAATAAGAGGGAAAAAGAAACAATATGCTGAAGTAGAAGAAGCCCTGCGTAGTAACATGAAAGAAGCACTTGATAAAGCAATCAGTAAGAACACGAAAGAGAACTCAGAATTGCTTGAGAAGGCCAGGGTTAAATATAGTAAATATATGACAGAAAAAGCTCAGGGACGCCTTTTTTTCTATGGGGTAAGATCCTTCAAGCAGGCAGGTAAACCGGGATCCCTGCTCGCGTCAAGGATTCAAAATCAGAGGTGCTCAAATAGAATAAATAAGATCAAAATAAGTAATGGTGAAACTATACGGGAACAGTTAGAGATTCAAGAAGTTTTTGTGAAATTTTTCCAACGGTTATATACTAGTGAGTATTCCCATTCTCCTGGAGATATTGACAATTTTTTAGATACAATCCCTATCCCTTATATCTCACAAGAAGAAAATGAGAAACTAAACCGCCCCATTGAGTTAGGAGATCTGTGCCTAGCGCTGGAATCAATAAAAGGGAATTCTTCCCCAGGCCCAGATGGGTTACCTTTTGAATTTTACAGAGAATATAGGGATTTCTTGATGCCCAGGCTTAAGGAGCTTTTGGATTACTCTCTGGTGGAGGGGACCCTTCCCCCTTCAATGATGGAGGCAGTTATTACTCTGATTTTAAAAAAGGGGAAAAAAAAAAGATGAGGTGGGATCATATCGTCCCATCTCTTTGTTAAATACCGATTGTAAATTGTTTGCAAAGACCCTAGCAATTAGATTAGGGGTTATAATGGATCGGCTTGTATGTTTAGATCAAACGGGTTTTATAGCTAAAAGACATATATCTTCAAATATTAGAAGGGTTTTTTTGGGTATGGAAGCGGAGGGGGGAGGGGGGGGCTCCCGCTCCATCCTGTCGGTAGATGCCGAGAAGGCCTTCGACAGGGTGGAGTGGGAATATCTCTGGAAGGTCATGGAGCGGATGAATTTGGGTGTTCAGTTTATTGATCAGGTTAGGTTACTGTACACCCACCCCAAATCTAGAATTAATGGGGAATGGTCTGAACCATTCGAGATTCATAGGGGTACCAGACAGGGCTGTCCCCTCTCTCCTCTGCTCTTTGCCCTGTTTATAGAACCCTTAGCATGTATGGTGAGGGAGGATAAGAGGATAAGAGGGTTTGGTATGCAGGGAGCCGATGACAAAATTAGTTTGTATGCAGATGATATATTATTTTTTATAGAGAACTCGGACGTGCATATGCCTCGCCTGATGCAGACAATAGATTTATTTGGGTCCTTTTCCGGATATAAGATTAATTGGAGTAAATCAGTACTGCTTCCGTTGGATGGGGCGGAGGTCTCAGCCGCCGGAGAGCTTAAGGTTTTGAAACGTGGGGAGGCTCTTGAGTACCTGGGTATCAATATTTCTGCAGAAATTAAAGATTACGAGAAACTAAATCTAATCCCGCTGTTGGATAGATGTAAAAAGAGAATACGGGTATGGCAGAAACTCCCTTTAAGTTTCTCCGATAAGATCTCTTTAGTGAAGATGGTTTTGCTCCCCAGATCTTGTATGTTTTGGGGTCTCCCGGTATGGATTGGAGATCGATTTTTTGTCCTGCTGGAGAGAATCCTGAATGACTTGATCTGGGGAGAAAGAGAGTTAAAATAAAACAAAGATATCTTTGCCTGGCAATAGAAGACGGGGTCTCGCTTTTCCAAATTTCCAATGGTACTATTTGATGGCGCAGACCCAATGGTTATTATCAGGGGATGAAAATATTATTAAGTATTTAAAATCCATTTACAATGGACCAGAATATAGCATATTCTCTGTATTAGAAACTGATTGTATAAGAGGGATATCACCGATGTGTCCTATTCGGATTATGTTTGACGGGGTGTGGAGGAAGATCAAGGAACTGCTGGAGACTGGAAAAACTTGGTATTATGCTCCCTATGGGGTAATTATAATCTCACTGAATTGGTAGGTTTTAGGGATTATGGATTTTGGGTAAATTTAGGATTAAAATTCGTGTCGCAGATAAATAAGGAGGGGGATATGAATGTAGATGTTATGATGAGACTGAATAATAGTAACTTTCATGATTGTTTTCGATTATTTCAACTTAAGCACGCACTTAGATGTACGAATAACAAACAATACTTTGATTCCAAAAGAAACACTTTTTTAGATTTTTGTAACACAAATGAGAAGGTCACGTTAAAAATTTCACAATTATATAAATTGTTTAGGAGGAAATTGGTAAAAAAGTAGTTTTAAAAGTGAGAAAAAGTGGGAACAAGATTTGGGCTTAGGTTCACTAGATTGGCACAGAATATATAGAAATATTGGGAAAGTATCGGTTTCCAGCAGTTTCCGTATGATCTTCTTCAATATCCTGCATAGAGTGTACTATTCACCAAGAGTCCTTGGAAAGATATATAAGAATTATGACCCTAAATGTTGGAAATGTAATGAAGAGCAGGCAGATTTCTTCCATGTAATTTGGCAATGTAGAGAAATGCAAAGGTTCTGGGGGAGAGTATTTCAAGAATTGAATTCCCAAACCTCGCTATCCGTTCCATTGGAAGGTGGACTGGCTTTGTTGGGAATATTCCCACCAACGATCCACAATAAGTCTATTAAAATGATCTGGAATAGAGGCCTTGTAGCCGCAAGAGTAGTATTGGCGCGCGAATGGGGTTCAGGTTCTTCTCTCTCTTTTAAGAACTGGGAGAGCTTAGTGATATGCATACTGAGTTATGAGAAATGTCTAAAACAATTCGATATCTAGTCTCTGAAAGTATATTTGGATCCCCTTTACCTCTTTCCACTGAACCGACCGAAGGGGAGGGGCTTACTGGGGTGGGGGAATAGGATGGGTGGGGATTAATAAGTGGAATTTTTGTAACTAATATGCTGTATGTATTTATAATTATTTATGGAAATGAAAAATGATGTAATTCAATGAAATTATTGTAATACTTTTTTGGAAATAAAAATTAAAAAAAAAAAAAAAAAAAGTAATAACAACGCCTATAGTGTCGCCTACAGTGCCCCCAGTATTTATACTACCCCCTGCAGTGCCCCTGTAGTTATATTCTTCCCTCCACAATACAGTCACCATAACATCACACTATCTCTCCTGCCCCCTCCAAAATACAGTCCTATGTAAATAACATCACCTCCTCCCCAGCCGCCTTTAACATACACTCCCAAGTAAATAATATCACCCTCTCCCCAGCCGCCTCCAACATGCAATCCTATGTAAACATCACCCCCTCAACATTCAGTCGCATGTAAATAACATAATTCCTCCCACCAGCCACCTTCAACATACAATCCCATGTAAATAACATCACCCCTCAACATTCAGCCCCATGTAAATAACATCACTGCCTCCCACAACCACCTTTAACCCCTTAAGGACCGGGGGTTTTGGGATTTTTGCGTTTTTGTTTTGCGCTCCCTGTCTTCCAAAAGCCATAACATTTTTATATTTCCGCTCACATAGCCATATGATGGCTTATTTTTTGCGGGACAAGTTGTACTTTTTAACGCTACCATTTATTTTCGCATGTGATGTAGTGGGAAACGGGAAAAAAATTCCAAATGGGGTGAAATTGCAAAAAAAAAGCAATTTCACCACAGTTTTACGGGTTTTTAAATTACAACGTTCGATTTGCGATAAAACTGACTGGTTAATTTTATTCTTCAGGTCAGTACGAATCCGGCAATACCTAATATGTATAGTTTTTCTTGCGTTTTGATAGTGAAAAAAAATTAAAAGTGGGAATTTTTTATTTTATTTTTTGTCGCCATGTTTTGACCCCTATAACTTTTTGTAATTATGCGTACGGAGCAGTGTAGGGGCTCATTCTTTGCGGGGCAATCTGAACTTTTAATTGATACCATTATGGGGTGCGTATGATGTTTTGATCACTTTTTATTCATTTTTTTAGGAAATGAAGCGTCCAAAAATGGCGAATTAGCCATTTGGACGCTTTCTTTCGTTTTTATGTTTATCATATGGTGAATATTTTTAATATTATTATAGTATGGGCGTTTCGCACATTGCGACACCCATTATGTGTAATTTTTTTATTTTTTATTTTCATTTTGGGGAAAGGGGGTGATTTGAATTTTTATATTTTTTATTTAATTTTTATTTTTAAACTTTTTTTTTTTTTACCACTTTCTTATAGTTCCCATAGGGAACTATAAGATGCAATCATCAGATTGCTATTCTCATATATTCCAATGCAATAGCATTGGAATATATGAAAAATACATATTTCCTATGGAGCCTATTACAGTCATAGGCTCCATAGGAATACTATGTAGTAACCTAGGTTTCATTCACAGAAACCTAGGGTACTACATGCATGCTCTGGCTCCCCCTTGTGGCCATCAGGGAGCCGAGCAAAACCAGTTTCACTTTCGGTTTTGCGCGATCAGATGCCGTGGTCAGGATTGACCACGGCATCTGAGGGGTTAAATGTCCGCGATCGGCATCGCTGCCGGTCGCGGACATGAGCTGCGGGTGTCAGCTTGATGAATCAAGCATTTACCCGCAGCTCATGCGCCCGCTCCGTGCGGGAGCGGGCGCCATCTTTAAAGTGCGGACGAAGGGCGTACATGTACGCCCTTCGTCCTTAAGGGGTTAAAATACAGTCCCATGTAAATAACATCACTGCCTTCCCAGCCCCTTCCGACATGCAGTCCCATGTAAATAACATCACTCCATACCAAAGCCACCTCAAACATACAGTCCCATGTAAATAACATCCCCCTGTCCCAGCCCCCTCCAAGATTTAGTCCAATGTAAATAACATAATCCCCTCCCACAGCCGCCATCAACATACAGTCCCATATAAATAACATCACCATGCCCCAGCCCCCTCCAACTTACAGTCCCATGTAAATAACATCACCGTGCCCCAGCCTCCTCCAACATACAGTCCCATGTAAATAAGATCAGTCCCTCCTAAAGCCACCATCAACATACAGTCCCGTGTAAATAACATGAACCCCCTCCCCAGCCACTCCCAACATACAGTCCCATGTAAATAATATCCCTCCCTTCAGCGCTAAAATACAGTCCCAGTTAAGTAAGCACAACTCCCAGCATTGTTCTGCCTCTCCCTTCACTTACCTCTCCTCACCAGAGCTGCTTCCCCCAGGTCTTCTCCATCTTCTCACTGCAGTCCTCTCCTGCACTGGTCATATGATGGTGACATCATCGCAGGTCCTTCTCAACCATTTCCTGTTTTACTGGAGTGGTCACATGACCTGTGATGTCACCACAGGTCCTTCAGATGTTCCCCTGCATTAGATTGAATTGTATTGCTGTCTTCATGACGGCAATACAGTTTGATCTATCTGGCAGGCAGGACATTCGGGGCCTGGGACAAAACATCCGGGGTCCAGGCCCCGAATGTTTTAACCTAGCGACGCCCCTGCCTACCAGACAACAGGTTTATTGATTGGTAGGCATCCCAGCGTAGGACCCCCACCGATCTAATAGTTGTCCCCTATCCTGTGAAGAACTGGAATACCCCTTTAATGAAGAAATAATACAATGTGTAATGTTAATATCTATTCCTAATTAAAATAAATAAACATAGGGCATGATGCCTCAAATTCTCTGATTATTGTGGATGTTTATTTTTTTAATTTTCATATTTTTGGTGTTGTATGTACTCAATCTCATATCTTCACTGAATCATTTCCCCAGCTTTATTGTGTAGTGCCCTGGACCAGAGGTACTTTAAAGTGGACATTTGCCCTGTTTGCCCTAAGTTATAAACTCCTTACATTATTTCACTTGAAAGGGTTAACTTGCACTATTTAATACTATGTAACTGTATTATATATGTTGGGTGTGATATACAGTATATCCTGTTCATTTGCACTCTATTTGCGAAGCTCTGTGGAAAGGGTTAATGAATACTGAGAGACTTTTGGGACTTTGAGAATGAGAAGCTGGTCATTTTCCACAGCTGCCATAGGGTTTGAAGAAGAGCATGTTTTAAAGGGAAAAGGCCAGTTGTTGTTTACCACCAAAACCAGACAGACTGACCTTCTGAATGTCTGGTTTAGCTATGTCGTTATGTCTGAAAACCTGTTTTTATCTGGAAAAACGACTGTGTCATTGCCACTGTGTGTGATTGAAGCTCTAATGTAAGTGTATGAGAGACAGAAAGTGTAACAGTGTATCTGTTTGTGCTGAGTTTCTCCACTTCACCCCTCCCACTAGAAGGTTCTAGTCAGAGCTGCTGGTGTTCTGCAGTTAGGGATCAGTGCTTAGAAGATGAGACTCTGACAGACTATTGAGGGACCAGAAGAAGACGGTGAGACAGGGATACGCTGCCACAGACCTTGGATCACCAGCCATAGACTAGGATGCCAGCCAGAGAGACAGCTAGCTTAGGCCTTTCCTCAGCATCAAATCCTTCTTCTGCCAGGGAGGAGAATGGAGAAGCCAGCCCTACACCTCGCCTGTATTATTTTGCACCCAAATTCCTCCAGTAAAGAAGCACCCTGGTTTACTGCAGACCCCGACTCTCTGGACTTAAAGGGGTTGTCTCATGACAGACAATGGGGGCATATCGCTGGGATATGCCCCCATTGTCTTATAGGTGTGGGTCCCACACCGGGGAGCCGCACCTATATCGAGAATGGAGCCCCGAAAGTGAAGGAGGGCGCTGTTATGAAACTGCAATTCCCAGCAGTTCATTTATATGAGAGTTCCGAGAAGATCTAGTATGCATGCTGGGGGTTGTAGTTTCGGAACGCTGGAGGTTTCCTACCCCTGAAGTACAGCATCTGCAATCCCATCTGAGCCCAGCACAGTGTCATGGGAGTCCTGAGGCAGGTGGACCCACCCACCAGTATCCACACTGCGTCTGCCTTCCTGGTCACAGAAACCTGAGAAAGGAACTGAAAGGAGGACATCTGACACTTCTCTGTGTGGCCGTATTAAGTCTATGACACAGATGGAAAGTCGGCTACTTCTATCACAGGTCATTCTGCGTTCGCCTGTTCTTCTGTTTTCCCTCAACATAGCTAAAAAATGGACCATCGACGAATCGTACATTTTCTGGTGGGCATGATTCTCTTGCACCTGGCTGTTGTGTCCTCAGGTAAGTGTCTCTACTGAATATAGGGATGGGAGAGGGTTAAAAGCTGTGATCAAAAAACAAGATTAGACCGGCAGCTTCAAACAATCAGAAGTACTGCATCTGTCTTTGCACATAGGACAGTGTGCTGCTACATACAGGGGGAAATTTATCAAACTGGTGTAAAGGGACACTGGCTTAGTTGCTCATAGCAACCCATCAGATTCCACCATTCATTTAACAAAGGAGCATTCAAAAATAAAAGGTGGAATCTGATTGGTTGCTATGAGCAACTAAGCCAGTGTCCCTTTACACCAGTTTGATAAATGACCCCTATAGTATTTTTTGCTTTTGCATTGGTGAGATGCTGGTATAACCTTGTTTTGTGCTTTGCACATTTGGGGAGTGGCTCGTCCACTCCATTCACTTCTGCCCATCTGTTCAAGGGCTCATGCGGTTCGCAAAACACGGATCCGCCAAAAAAAACGAATGACATCTGCCACGTCCATGTGGCATCAGTTTTTTTTGTCTTTTTTGTGGATCTATTGCAACAATGTCTGTCCTTGTCGGGACAAGAATAGGATATGTTCTCGTTTTTTTGAGGAACGGACTTGAGGACATACGTATACGGAATGCACACGAAGTAATTTCCATTTTGTTTTTGCAGCCCCATTGAAATGAATGGTTCCGCATATGGGCCACCAAAAAAAAACGTAAGGGACACGGACAAAAAATACATTCGTGTGCATGAGCCCTAAGGCTTTTAAAAAGAGCCTAGAGTCTAGCAGACCTTCCAAGTGTCCCTATTTTTGATCCAAGTCCCTCTGTCCCTCTTTTCTCCCTAAATGTCCCTCTTTTTGATCTGAAGTATAGATTTGCATTGTTACATTGTGTTGAGCGAATCGAAGTGAAGTGAACTTCGATCTGAATTTCAGGAAAAATTCGATTTGTCACGGAGGTGAATTCCCTCACGTTTCGTGGTAATGAATCTATTTTTCCTGAAATGACGGTAAAAAACCCAAAACATTCTCATCCATTTGATTGCGGTGAGGCCGTCGTGCCCATCTCGATTGAAGAAAACGCGTAAAATCTTGCGAGCGCTGACTTGTGATGTCACCACATCATGATGCTGGCCGAGTACGGTGACATCTTCAGTGATGAAGTCACCATGTCCAACCAGTATGATGACGTCTTCACATCAGGATGTGCGAGATTTGGAGCGTTTTCTTCAATCGACGGCCTCTCCGCGATCACATTAACCGCTGATTAACCCCTAAAAGGCCTCAATGTGACTCTAAGATCCCACGATCAGCGTTGAACGTGGCATCTGAGGGGTTCAATGATGGGGAGCAGCACGATCGCCGATCCTCGACACTGCGCCTGCTACATACAATGGAGCGTGATTCGTGGGGAATCAAATCGAATTTCTTATTGAAGTTCTGCGAATTTTCAAAAACTTTGCTCATCACTAGTTACATTTACAATATTGATCCAGAAAATGTCCGTCTGGTTCCTCTCTGTATATTAGAGCTGCCTTGTATATTATTTCATTATTTTGATGCAATTTGGATTTTAGAAATTTCTATAATTAGATCATTTTTGCATTGGACTTGTTACCCCTGACGAAGCCGGACGTTGCCGGCGATACGCGTGGGGCGCTTTCTCTTATCCGGCGGTTGTCCATGTGTGGGTATTTGGCACAGGGTGTGATGCATTGCTCTAACTCTTATTGATGCTGTTTAGTCTTTTATTCCACGTTATGCTCATCTTTTGATTGATTGCATGTATTTGTTCATGCCTGTGCTAAGCTATTTGGTCATGGAATTTTGACATTGTATTGTGCCCCGGACTCCGCCGCAGTGTTGGGTCATTATATACCCACACTGGATACCATTGTATACAATTTTTAATGTTTTTCTGTGTGTCTCCTTTTTGTTCATATTAATAAATTGTATTTTACTAACTGTATGATTGGATGTGCATTCCTATAATAGTCTTCTTGGACTCTCTTGTAGTCCTTATCTGTGCATATTATTATTTTTTCATTCACATAGCCATATGAGGGCTTGTTTTTTGCGGGACAAGATACACTTTCTAATGGTACTATTTACGGTTGCATGAAATGTGGTGGGCAGCAGGAAACAAATTCCACAAAGTTTTTTTTTTTTGGAGTTTGCTTTTTTCGATGTTCCCTATACGGTAAAACTGACCAGTTACTTTCATTCCCTGACCTCTAGAACTTTTTGTAGTTATGCTTACGAAGCTGTGTGAGGGCTCATTTTTTGCAGGGCCATCTGTACTTTTTCTTGATAGCATTCTGGGGTCTGTACGACTTTTTGATCACTTATTATTAAAAAATGTTTTTATAAGAAACCCAATAAGAAGAGAGTAGAGTGAGAGCTATCATCACTCCACAGTTACTGGTATGGAACCAGTCAGAAGCGTGGGACCTCACCACTTTTCCCATGGTCTATATCTATGGGGAAACTGTAGATATTTTGGGGGGGAGAAATGAACCTTAGATTGAAGAACATTGTATATTTGCACAGGATGCCACAATGTGCAATACAATATGTGAACAAAAGACTCACAAAAGCTAACCATAAAAAGAGGGAACACCTAGATTATCTGCTTAGATTATTTCTTAATATTGTCCTGTATCTTGAGAACTAGACTGCTCTTCCTTTATAGGTAAAAATAGGTCTCAACTTCCTCAATTCATTAGAGATATGAATCTGCATGATGCCTGCATGATGTTTCTCCACACATAGACGGGTTCTACTTATTTCTCTTCTTCTGCTGGTGTTTGAAAATACCCTGTATCTTAATAGAATTTCATACTGATAAGCCGACTGGCCATAGACCCTACAGGGAAATTTCCCGGTGGGCCAATACCCAGAGGGCCGGTCAAGCTCTGCTCTGCTGGGGTGATATTTTGTCCTGTCCTGTACTATGGTGTTGCTGCCTGCCTTCTGTCAATTTGGACTGGCCTACAACATGGGGTCACTGTTAGGTTTTTTCCAGGCCTACTTTAAGTTCTCAGCCCTGCCCCTGCTCATATTCACATATTTATAGTCAAACCATGCTCGTGTAATAGTTACAGCTTCAGGGGAACATACTGGACCAGTTCATTACCAGTGTAGATTAAAGGGAACCTGTCCTCATGAAAATACAATGCAATTTGAAGGCAGCATTTTATAGAGCAGGAGGAGCGAAGCACATTGATGTATAAGTTGTGGGTAAAGATTAATTATAACTAATGTTGAGCGAATCAAAGTATCCGAAGTGGACTTTGAGGAAAAATTCAATTCGCCACAAAACTGAATTTCCTCGCGCTTCATGGCAACAAATCTATTTTTCCTGAAATGTCAAATTCATGACCGTGACTTCGCAGAGACCTCAGGTCAATGTCATCTTCACATTAATAACAAGGACACTGAATTACACATAACAACTAACTTCACTGACCTTTCAGAACTTTTCAAAGAAGAGAGGGAGTCCCTCCCTACATCCAACTCCATTTATAAGAGGCCTAACACTCACACTACCATTCAGCTCAATACACCACAGGGCTGAATCATCTGGGCCACTTCACAGGCCTCAGGACAACCAATCTCCTAATATAAACTGGTCACCTACCCTCCCCAGCTGATGTACCACATAGACCCAACTAGGCCAAGCGGTAGCTCCCTGTGGGTTGAGCCTAACACTGCCCAACACACCTTGGCTCCCCCGATGATGAGGTCTTACACAGGCCCAACAGACAACTTAGACCTGACCTCTCTCAAAGCTGAGAATTTGCTCAATCTGCACTGCATCAGTAACAACCAACAGTTCTGCAAGCTGTCCCTTCCCGCAAATAAAACTATCCCAGCACCCCTACTAAAGCGGCGGTGATCTTCCAGTGATGTTTGCCGCTGGAAGAACAGGCGATACCACAATAATATCTGTCATTATGGATTCCCCAAAAGCACTCCCGATGACCTACAATGCACCTTCTCCACAGGCCTCTTTTTCAGGGGCGGGCTGGCAATAGACCCTACAGGGAAATTTCCTGGTGGACTGATGCCGAGGGGGCCACTCGACCCATCTTCAGGCCACCGTGTATGTAACAATCTGATATTCTCAACATTAATTAATGATGTGAGCATCAGGTAATTATGTACCCAGCTAGGTACCACAGATGCCCTCCTGAATTCAACTGTTTTACTGTTATCAGTATGGTGATACAGTCGAATACTGTGGCAGGAGTCCATGCCTTTCTGCTCTGTTGTTTACCTATCTGTGGCTTGCATATGAAATTGCATATAAAATGGCTAAACCCGTCTACTCGTGTTGCTCCCACCTTCTGTCAATTTGGATGGGCCACCTTTTTTTTTTCCCAGGGCCACTTTAACTTGCCAATCCACCCCTGATTCTTTTAATGGGCTTCCAACGATTGACACTTACTCAATGGACAAATTCTCCTTGGACCTCTAACCCACCAACTCTCTAACAATGGACTAGTGCCTTCCAGCCTCCAGCTCCACAACCTTCTGATAATGTAAAAGCCCAAACAAAACTGTTACCTAGGCTAAGAAAAGGTTTTTCAGACAGCAGAACCAATGTAACCATACCAACTCCCCTTAGTGCTAAAACCACTGTCTGCAGCTCGACAGGGCCTGCTGAAGATAAATATTTGTTAGGCCACAACAGCGTTAAAGTCCTCTAAATAGTAGATCTACAAAATGGCGTCACAACACCGACAAACATGTTTCCACAATGATATGCACAAACAGTTGTAGTCCATGAGTCTGCTGCTCATACTTTGGCCCACTGTTCTCACTATTGTTGTTCTGTGTCACAGCCTCTTATCTCCTTAGGTCTAGTTCATATGTCTGCTGTCCACCACTAACAGTTTGCTCTTCAGGTACTGCATCCTTTACACACTTCTCTGAAGTTTTCCTTTAGTCAGAACATTTGTTTTGGAACTTCTATATGGCTCTGGATTATGTTCTCTCCTCAGTAACAAAGCACCCTTACCTACCATGTGGCTTCAGCCCCATACTCTTTATATAACCTCTTACTATTAACTCTTAGACCTATACATTGAATTATATATAGACAACTATAGGAGACACAGCAGTGAAAAGATTTACAAGGACAAACAGTCATATTTTGGTAGGGGGTAATTATGTTTACCCCACTTACATGTGGGCCTCCACTGGCACCTGCCAGCCTTCTCCTTTAGCTATAACTATAAAGACTGCTAATTATTTTCAACTCTCCACGTTTCTTTCCTTACTTTTAGATGTGGTTCGGGTGAGAAGAGGTCGGCCGGTTGTTTTGCAGTGTGAGGCCTATCCTGGGGACACATTGCTATCAGTTACCTGGAAGCTTCATCTATATAATTCGTCCTGTGTAATATCATATAAAATAGAGGAAGACAATATAACATCATACAGCTCCTGCAGTACAAGGATGAGACTTGACGGATTATCACTGAGGATCAGTAACGCTGAAGTATCTGATGAAGGGAAGTACAGCTGTGAAGTCATAAATGATAAAGGCACATTCATCAGAGACACATTACTACAAGTATTAAGTAAGTCATAATGCAGTATGCAGGTTTGGGGTGGATGCAATGCCAAGCTGGGTCCTCCGGACAACATTGAGGCGTCACCATGTGTTGCTGCTCTCTGGGAGGGATGGTAAGGCGTGGTGCACTCCAATGGGAAATAAATACAGAGAGTCCGGGTCTGCAGTAAACCAGGGTGCTTCTTCACTGGATGAACTCAAGTGTGAAACAAACAATGCAATACACTGAGCTGACTTCTCCAATCTCCTCCCTGGCAGAAGATTTTGTGCTGAGGAAAGGCTTAAGCTAGCTGTCCCTCTCTCTCAGAAAGCTGGTACCCTGGCCAAAGGGCTAATAGCCCAGGGTCAGGGGCTCAGTCATCTCTGGTTCTAAGGGCTGGTGACCCAAGGTCTGTGGCAGTGTATCCACGTCTCAGCATCTTCTTCTGGTCACTCAAGCAGTCTGGCAGAGTCTCTCCTACTGAACAATGTGTGTATCTGCAGACAAATAAGGGCTCTGGCTGCTCTCTTTATATACAGTTCCTGGCTTAACTAGAACCTTGTAGCGAGAGGGCTGCATGGAGAAGCACACCCTAAACAGAAGTATAGTTGCAATTTCAGTCTGTCATAGACTTGTATAGACTTTCAATATAAGTCTATGGGAATAACTAAGCACTTTTTCCCAGACATAAACAAGTCTTTACAACAGAAATAAGGGAGTGTTCACATCTCCATTTCACTTTACATTCAGGATCCTGTTTTCTTTTACTGTTCTTCTGATGGATCAGAAGAACGGAATATAAAGCAGAGATATGGACTCTCCCCAATGGCATAACTAGAATTGACTTGGCCCCACAGCAAATTTTGAACGGCAAATAAACTTCTTTTCAACCCCATTCTCCCACGCAACCCCACTCCTGAGGCTAGTCAAGATAGCTCTCTTAAACAAGGCCCAATAGCTGCTGTGTCCATTTCCTACAATTTCACTGTATATATTAGCATTGTATAATACTGTTGAGGGGCCCTGACAATAAAACCTTTTATTCCTCTTACTGGGTGGACCTCTTCTGAGTTTGGGCCCCAAAGCAGCCAGTTCCCCTGCTTTTTCTAAAGCTACGCCCCTGAGTCTCCTTAAACTAGACAGTCAAAACGTCAGTGTGTCTGTTCGTTTTCCTGCAAAACTTTGTATAAATCCCTTATAGTAAGATAGAAAGTCCCAAAGTCTCTCAGTATTAGCTAGCTGTGAATTAATGCCTTCCACAGTGCAGTGCAGTTATAGTGTGTTAAAATGCCATATAAATCTGTATACGTGTAAACCACAGCATAAATCATAGTTCAAGTTAACCCTTCCAAGTGCACTAAAGTAGTGAATTGATGACTTTGCTCAGTAGTCAGTAGCAATAGGTGCAAAATGTCCATAAGGCCTCATGCACATGACCGTATTTGTTTTGCGGTCCGCAAAAAAAAACGGATGACGTTCAGTATGGCATCAGTTTTTTTTGCAGATCCGTTATTTTTGCCGATCCATTGTAATAATGCCTATCCTTGTCCGCAAACTATAAAAAATAGGACACACGGAAACGGAATGCACACGGAGTACCTTCCGTTTTTTTTGCGGACCCATTGAAATGAATGGTTCCGCATATGGTCCGCAAAAAAAAAACGAACGGACACGGAAAGAAAATACGTTCGTGTGCATGAGGCCTTACTGTCCATCATCCAAAGTAGCCTTGCTCCAGGACAGTACGAGAACATGTGTTTTTACTTTTATTATAAGCTGATAAACATCTGTCCCTATTTAGGATTATTTCTGAAAATGCCTGTGGAACATAACATTTTATACATGTTGTGCATATAATATTTTGGTTTATGGAAGTTTGTATAATATATATGCAGAATGTGCACACAAAATCCACTAATCTTCATCAGAAGTCATCTGTTACGTATGGTATTCTTTCCCTCTTTCACTCTATCTGTATTTTTTCATCATCCTCCATGTGATTATCCATATTGAAGTTTATTGGTCATTAAAAACAACATAAAAATACCCTGGCCTAGGTATAGTGGATTGTTGACCAAAAACGGAACCTACCATCTTGAGGCCCATGCTCCTCCAACCCGCTCCTCTGGCTATCCCTCTAATTTTGGTGACAGTGTCATATCTGGATAAGGATTACCCATTTGTTCAGCGCTTTCAAATCCTACTCTTACTTTCAGACAAAAAACACTTGTAGGCGTTACTCGCTATTATGTTGTATTTCACTACGTATTCCTGCTGAGCTACTTCCTGGGTCACAGAAAGCAAGGAATAAAATGTAACTTTTATTATAACCAATAAAATAAATTATACTTCAAAAATATTCGTTGAGACTAGTGTTAAGTGAACAGTTCAAGCATAGTTCGGGTTCGTACCGAATTTTGGGGTGTCCGGGACACGGACTCGAACCCGGACAT
Organism: Bufotes viridis; assembly: GCA_033119425.1. Taxonomy (NCBI): domain Eukaryota; kingdom Metazoa; phylum Chordata; class Amphibia; order Anura; family Bufonidae; genus Bufotes; species Bufotes viridis. Next base: position 21,308,148 of record CM065591.1, read on the forward strand.
TTTCAAAAAAGTTCGGGTTCGGGTTCGTTGTTCGGCGATTACTTCCCGCTTTCTGAAGGGCTGCACAGCAGCCAATGAGCTAGCGTTTTACTTCTTGCCCTAAGAGCCCATCACAGCCATGCCTACTAATGGCATGGCTGTGATTGGCCAAGTGCAGCATGTGACCCAGCCTCTATTTAAGCTGGAGTCACGTAGCGCCGCACGTCACACTGCTCTGATTAGTGTAGGGAGAGGACCCAGCTTCTGTGAGGGCGATATTAGGCAGGGAAAAGTCAGCAACAGCACCTAATGAACGGATCGATCTACAGCTGTGAATGATTGAACTTCTGCTAGTTACTTGCTCACTGGTTTTTAGGCTGCACAGAGCGTTTTTCTGTCACTTATTTTCTGGGGTGATCGGCGGCCATTTTGTGACTTGTGGTGCACCAGAACAAGCTGCCACCAAGTCCATCAATCCATCAATACTAGTTTTTTTTTTTTGCTATATCCTACATCAGGGGCTTGGCTGTGCTAATTGTCACCCCTAGAAACTCAGGATAGCAATTTCTATATTTTATTAAGGGGTTAAATACAATTGCCCAAATACCAATCCCCTAAATCTGGTGTTCCAGCTTTGGCTAGCCAAGTATAATACTGTCTGCTGTCTGGCAAAGGATAGATTATTTTATGTGGTGACATTCAATTGCCAAAATAGCAATACCATAAATCAGTAGTTTCAGCTGTGGCTGGCAAAGTATAATAGTGTCCGCCAAAACATATATTTTGTTCTGGGGTGAAATTCAATTGCCAAAATAGCAATACCCTGAATCTGGTGTCCCAGCTGTTGCAGGCCAAGATTCATAGTGTCCGCCAAAACATATATTTTGTTCTGGGGTGAAATTCAATTGCCAAAATAGCAATACCATAAATCAGTGGTTTCAGCTGTGGCTGGCAAAGTATAATAGTGTCCGCCAAAACATATATTTTGTTCTGGGGTGAAATTCAATTGCCAAAATAGCAATACCATAAATCAGTGGTTTCAGCTGTGGCTGGCAAAGTATAATAGTGTCCGCCAAAACATATATTTTGTTCTGGGGTGAAATTCAATTGCCAAAATAGCAATACCCTGAATCTGGTGTCCCAGCTGTTGCAGGCCAAGATTCATAGTGTCCGCAAAAACATATATTTTGTTCTGGGGTGAAATTCAATTGCCAAAATTGCAATACCCTGAATCTGGTGTCCCAGCTGTTGCAGGCCAAGTTTCATAGTGTCCGCCAAAACATATATTTTGTTCTGGGGTTAAATTCAATTGCCAAAATAGCAATACCCTGAATCTGGTGTTCGAGCTGTTGCAGGCCAATTGTAAATCTGTCCCTAAAAAGATACCTTTCATCCAGGGCCTAAATACTAGCCCTAAAAGAGATATTCCCCTAAATCAGTGGATACTGCTGTGCCTGGATTAGTGTAATACGCTACATAAATAAATAGGCAGATAGTGTTAGGTGCCTGTAAAAAAGGCCTGAATTTGAAATCAATACATTGGGCCAAATATTTTTTTCTTATTGTGGTGCTTGGTGAACGGTAACAATGAGGAAAACATCTAGTAAGGGACGCGGACGCGGTCGTGGTGGTGTTAGTGTACCCTCTAGTGCTGGGAGAGGACGTGGCCATTCTGCCACAGCCACACGTCCTAGTGAACCAACTACCTCAGGTTCCAGTACCCGCCAGAATTTACAGCGATATTTGGTGGGGCCCAATGCCGTTCTAAGGATGGTAAGGCCTGAGCAGGTACAGGCGCTAGTCAATTGGGTGGCCGACAGTGGATCCAGCATGTTCACAACATTATCTCCCACCCAGTCTTCTGCAGAAAGCGCACAGGTGGCACCTGAAAACCAAGCCCATCAGTCTGTCACATCACCCCCATGCATATCAGGGAAACTGTCTGAGCCTCAAGTTATGCAGCAGTCTCTTATGCTGTTTGAAGACTCTGCTGGCAGGGTTTCCCAAGGGAATCCACCTAGCCCTTCCCCAGTGGTGGAAGACATAGAATGCACTGATGCACAACCACTGATGTTTCCTGATGATGAGGACATGGGAATACCACCTCATCGGAGTCCGCACGTCTCTGATGATGACGAAACACAGGTGCCAACTGCTGCGTCTTTCTGCAGTGTGCAGACCGAACAGGAGGTCAGGGAGGAAGACTGTGTGGAAGACGATGCAGGGGACGATGAGGTCCTAGACCCCACATGGAATGAAGGTCGTGCCACTGACTTTCATAGTTCAGAGGAAGAGGCAGTGGTGAGACCGAGCCAACAGCGTAGCAAAAGAGAGAGCAGAAGGGAAAAGCAGAACAGCAGCCTCCAAGAGAGTTCGCCTGCTACTGGCCACCGCCACCAGGGACCGAGCACCCCAAAGTCAGCTTCAAGGAGTTCCCTGGCATGGCACTTCTTTAAAAAATGTGCTGACGACAAGACCCGAGTGGTTTGCACGCTGTGCCATCAGAGCCTGAAGCGAGGCATTAACGTTCTGAACCTTAGCACAACCTGCATGACCAGGCATCTACATGCAAAGCATGAACTGCAGCCTGTTCCCTCTTCTGCTGCTGCCTCGGCCTCTTCCTCCGCCTCGGGAGGAATGTTGGCACCTGCCGCCCACCAAACAGAGGATGTGCCACCGACAACACCACCTGCGTCACCAAGCATCTCCACCATGTCACACGGCAACGTTAAGCTCTCCATCTCACAAACCTTGGAGAGAAAGCGTAAAATCCCACCTAGTCACCCTCGAGCCCTGGGCCTGAATGCCAGCATTTCTAAACTACTGGCCTTTGAAATGCTGTCATTCAGGCTGGCGGACACAGACAGCTTCAAACAGCTGATGTCCATGGCTGTCCCACAGTATATTGTTCCCAGCCGCCACTACTTCTCCAAGACAGCCGTGCCTTCCCTGCACAACCAAGTATCCGATAAAATCAAGTGTGCACTGCGCAACGCCATCTGTGGCAAGGTCCACCTAACCACAAATACGTGGACAGACCAGTAAGCACGGCCAGGGACGCTATATCTCCCTAACTGCACACTGGGTAAATGTAGTGGCGGCTGGGCCGCAGGTGGAGAGTTCCTTGGCGCACGTCCTTCCGCCGCAAAGGATCGCAGGGCTTCATTCTTTGCCTCCTGTAGCCTCCTCCTCCTACTCGGCTTCCTCCTCCTCTGCTTCCACCAGCTCATCCAGTCAGCCACAGACCTTCACCACCAACTTCAGCACAGCCCGGGGTAAACGTCAGCAGGCCATTCTGAAACTCATATGTTTGGGGGACAGGCCCCACACCGCGCAGGAGTTGTGGCGGGGTATTGAACAACAGACCGACGAGTGGTTTCTGCCGGTGGGCCTCAAACCCGGCCTGGTGGTGTGCGATAATGGGCGAAATCTCGTCACAGCTTTGGGACTAGCCGGTTTGACGCACATCCCTTGCCTGGCGCATGTGCTGAATTTGGTGGTGCAGAAGTTCATTCACAACTACCCCGACATGTCAGAGCTGCTGCATAAAGTGAGGGCCGTCTGTGTGCGCTTCCGGCGTTCACATCCTGCCGCTGCTCGCCTGTCTGCGCTACAGCGGAACTTCGGCCTTCCCGCTCACCGCCTCATCTGCGACGTGCCCACCAGGTGGAACTCCACCTTGCACATGCTGGAGGCCAGGTACAAATGTGGCCAGCCAGGGCACACTGCTGGAGGACGAGGAGGAGGTGGAGGAGGATAAGGATGAAGCAGGTTCACAGCGGGGTGGCACCCGACACAGCTCAGGCCCATCACTGGTGCGTGGCTGGAGGGATACGGAGGACGATGACGATACGCCTCCCACAGAGGACAGCTTGTCCTTACCTCTGGGGAGCCTGGCACACATGATTGACTACATGCTGCAGTGCCTGCGCAACGACAGCAGAGTTGCCCATATTTTAACGTGTGCGGACTACTGGGTAACAACCCTGCTGGATCCCTGGTACAAAGACAATGTGCTCACCTTACTTCCTGCACTGGAGCATGATAGGAAGATGCGCGAGTACAAGCGCATGCTGGTAGACGCGCTCCTGAGAGCATTCCCAAATGTCACAGGGGAACAGGTGGAAGCCCAAGGCGAAGGCAGAGGAGGAGCAAGAGGTCGCCAACGCAGCTGTGTTACGGCAAGCTCCTCTGAGGGCAGGATTAGCATGGCAGAAATGTGGAAAAGTTTTGTCTCCACGCCACAGCTAACTGCACAACCACCTGATACGGAACGTGTTAGCAGGAGGCAGCATTTCACTAACATGGTTGAACAGTACGTCTGCACACCCCTCCACGTACTGACTGATGGTTCGCCCCATTCAACTTCTGGGTCTCCAAATTGTCCACGTGGCCAGAGTTAGCATTTTATGCCTTGGAGGTGCTGGCCTGCCCGGCGGCCAGCGTTTTGTCTGAACGTGTATTCAGCACGGCAGGGGGCGTCATTACTGACAAGCGCGGCCGCCTGTCCACAGCCAACGTGGACAAGCTGGCGTTCATAAAAATGAACCAGGCATGGATCCCACAGGACCTGTCCCTCCCTTGTGCAGAATAGACATTTATAACTGCCTCCCCTCAACCATGTATTCTTGTACTCCGGGGCACTTCTTTATTGAATCCTCATTTTTTAACTTTACCATGATCTTGCGGTGCAACCCAAAGTTGAATGAACCTCTCCTCTGTCTGGGTGGTGGGGCCGAAATAACTGAAAGTGGCCTTCTCCAGTGGTAGGTGATATGACGCATGATTCCTTGCTGTGGGACCTCTCTCCTCTGTCTGGGTGCTGGGGCCGAAATAACTGAAAGTGGCCTTCTCCAGTGGTGGGTGATATGACGCATGATTCCTTGCTGTGGGACCTGTATCCTCGGTCTGGGTGCTGGGCCGAAAAAACTGAAAGTGGCCTTCTTCAGTGGTGGGTGAAATGACGCATGATTCCTTGCTGTGGGACCTCTCTCCTCTGTCTGGGTGGTGGGGCATAAATAACTGAAAGTGGCCTTCTCCAGTGGTGGGTGATATGACGCATGATTCCTTGCTGTGGGACCTCTCTCCTCTGTCTGGGTGCTGGGGCCGAAATAACTGAAAGTGGCCTTCTCCAGTGGTGGGTGATATGACGCATGATTCCTTGCTGTGGGACCTGTATCCTCGGTCTGGGTGCTGGGCCGAAAAAACTGAAAGTGGCCTTCTTCAGTGGTGGGTGAAATGACGCATGATTCCTTGCTGTGGGACCGCTCTCCTCTGTCTGGGTGCTGGGTCCGAAATAACTGAAAGTGGCCTTCTCCAGTGGTGGGTGATATGACGCATGATTCGTTGCTGTGGGACCTCTCTCCTCTGTCTGGGTGCTGGTTCTGAAATAACTGAAAGTGGCCTTCTCCAGTGGTGGGTGATATGACGCATGATTCCTTGCTGTGAGACCTCTCTCCTCTGTCTGGGTGCTGGGGCCGAAATAACTGAAAGTGGCCTTCTCCAGTGGTGGGTGATATGACGCATGATTCCTTGCTGTGGGACCTCTCTCCTCTGTCTGGGTGCTGGGGCCAAAATAACTGAAAGTGGCCTTCTCCAGTGTTGGGTGATATGACGCATGATTCCTTGCAGTGGGACCTCTCTTCAATTGATATTGGTTAAATTTTATTTATTTTATTTTATTTTAATTAATTTCCCTATCCATATTTGTTTGCAGGGGATTTACCTACATTTTGCTGCCTTTGGCAGCCCTCTAGCCCATTCCTGGACTATTTTACAGCCTTTTTAGTGCCTAAAAGTTCGGGTCCCCATTGACTTCAATGGGGTTCGGGTTCGGGATAAACTTCGGGTCGATTTCGGATCCCGAACCCGAACATTTTTGGGAAGTTCGGCCGAACTTCCCGAACCCGAACTTCCAGGTGTTCGCTCATCTCTAGTTGAGACAAATAAGACCATTCATGGACCAATCTACAAAGATACACAAAAAATAATGTCAAAAGAGGGGGTAGGCCCATGCGAGACATCAGGGAAGTCAGAGGAGGGGATAAACTAATCCCTATATCGCCCTGACTAATCCCTTAACCCAGGAGAACACCCCTGAGGTGGATGGCCCCTGGTCCCGTGCCTAGCCTGCCTCACCCTCACTTCTTCCTAGTCAATCCCAACGCATTCCCCACCTAGTGGTTCATCAGGGGAGCAATATGAAAAGCCAAATTCATTATAAAACAAACAATGGTCCAAAATGACACATTACTTTCAGATGTGGTGCAGGTGAGAAGAGGCCAAACGGTTGTCCTGCAGTGTGAGGCTGATCATGTAAAATCAATACTATCAGTTTTATGGAGGCTTCATCTATATAATTCCTCCTGTTTATTATATTATATACTAAAGGAAAACAAACCAAATATATCACACAGCTCCTGCATCGCGAGGATAGGAAGTGACCGATTATCCCTGAGTATCAGCAGTACTAAAATATCTGATAAAGGGAAGTACAGCTGTAAAATTGTAAATGATAAAGGCACCTTCGCCAGAGATACTATACTACAAGTGTTAGGTAAGTAAGAACATGTGCTATTGAGCTGATACCCATGTAAGAGGGTCAGTTTTAGTGTGTGGCCTTTGACCCTGACCTGATTCCCCACTCGGAGATGGCGCAATAATGGAAGTAGCCACAGTACAGTTCAGTAAAACAGAACTTTGATTAGGCTGGGATTCAAGCATAATAGTTACAAACAGTGACACATAGCTTGGCAGTTACAGTCTTAGATAGGCACACAGCATGACAGTTAAAGTACCGGATAAACACAAAGCTTGGTAGTTACTGAATCTTAAAGGCACACAGCTTGTCAGTTACAGCCTCAGATAGGCACACAGCTTGTCAGTTACAGCCTCAGATAGGCACACAGCTTGGCAGTTACAGCCTCAGATAGGCACACAGCTTGGCAGTTACAGCCTCAGATATGCACACAGCTTGGCAGTTACAGCCTCAGATAGGCACACAGCTTGGCAGTTACAGCCTCAGATAGGCACACAGCTTGGCAGTTACAGCCTCAGATAGGCACACAGCTTGGCAGTTACAGCCTCAAATACAAAAGAGAAGTTCCAGCATCCAGGAAAAATGTTGGCAACTTCTTTATTGAACTTCGGTTACAAATCAATTATAGAGACATCAACTCCCTCCACCGCTCGGTTAACATGTTTCAAACCATGTTAACCGAGTTCGAAACTTGTTAACCCAGCGGTGGAGGAAGTTGATGTCTCTATAATTGATTTGTAACTGAAGTTCAATAAAGAAGTTGCCAACATTTTTCCTGGATGCTGGAACCTCTCTTTTGTTTGTGCAACAAGGACTTGTCCGGTCTTTTCCGTGCAGAGGAAACGTATGGTGAGCAGGAATATATTTCTTTATTGGATTATACAGCCTTAGATAGGCACACAGCTTGGCAGTTACGATCTCAGATAGGCACACAGCTTGGCAGTTACAGTCTCAGATAGACAGACAGCTTGAAAGTTACACTCTCAGATAAGAACACAGCTGGGCATCTACAGTATCAGATATAGTTTGTCAATTACAAGCACTTAGTGAAGGTGAATGCCAAAATCACTTTCAGGAAACACTGCAGCTTTTCTGGTTATATGGCACTCCCCCAGCAAATCCAAGTAATGTAGCTGTCCAGCCCGGGATTAAGGCCCTGGAAGCAAAACTGCTTAGGATGATTCACAACAGTTTCAGCAAAGAATGCTGCAGTGTCCCTTCACAGACCTTCTTTGGATCTTCACTGTAACCTCAGTCCCATTCATTTGGCTTTGACCCTGAAAAACTTTCTGTACACCCTAGTGATACACTACCCAAAACTCGGAGGTGTGCCAAATTACCTTGTTTGTATTTCGGCTCTGCTCATGCATGAAGCTCATGGGGTGCCATGTTAATGTTTCTGTACAACATTACAAGAAACCACACCAGCCCAGTGTGTCTGCCAGTACACTGTGAAAACATCACAAGAACTTGCAGAACACACAGCATAACACATAAACACAAATCCAGTTACCATGGCTTCAATGATCTATCAAGCAGTTCAAGTGCATATCAATGAACTTTAGTTCAAATGCACTAATGTGTAAGGGGGTGTGGATCAATAATACTCCTCAAACAGGCACTTTGCTGTTGACACCGTGACAGACTTGGGTAACCAGTACCTGCTTCACTGGCCTTTTCAGCAACAGTCCATGCAATTGACAGGGAAAGTTGATGCCAATGGCAATGTGTGACCTGAGTTATACATAGTCTCACACAGTCATCATGGCTTTTGAGGGCACCCAATGATCTAAAACTCAATGTCCATCTTGATAACTCCCACTTCTCGGATGGGCAGCAGATTTCCTTGTGTGACACAGAACCGCAAAATCAACAACCCACTCCCTCTGAAAGTCAAGTTGATAAAGCTGGCTTGACATAGTAGTCATCTCCAAAACCTTGCCACTCAACAGGCTCTCTGTTGGCCATTGAGAGTTGTTTGAATGATGAAGCACTCCCCAGATAGTTGACTTTCAATAAGAGGGTCAGGGTAGTACTTGGAAGTCTTGGTCATTCTCTTCCAACCAATGTCGGACATTTCTAGTCATTTGACAGGTTGTATTGTTTTGCTGGATGATCCCATCCTTCCCAGGGAAGACAATCAGCATGTATGGGTGGACGTGAGATGCAAGCATGGATTGATATCCAGTTGAGAGTGCCTTCCACATGGATGAGTGAGCCCAGAGAATGTAATGAAAACATTCCCCAGACCATAACACTGCCACCACCAACTTGTGTTCTTCCAGAAATAGTTGCAGGGTGTTTGTTCTCTGATGTTTATCGCCTGACGAGCCAATGTCAATCTGTTCCATGAAGAAGAAAATGTGACTCACTGGAGAAGGCAACCCAAACCAATCTTTTCTGCTGATGCAACTTGGTTAGCAGAGTTGCAGTGACCATCCATCTGGTTCAGAGCCCCATACACAGTAGGGTTTACTGAACTGTTGTTTTAGATACACATCTGGTTCATCAATGAGATGTGGTGCTCTGCAGTTTCGAAGTTGTTTATTCACAATGGAGTCATTTGTCCACTGAGAACAGTAGCACGAGAACAGTTCACACACTGCGCAGTTTCACAAATACTTGGCCTCAAAGCCAACAATCAGCCCTTTTTGCATCTCTGATAAATTGCCCCTTTAACCCGTGACAGCAACGAGGGATATGTGTGCAGACAGCGTACCGAACACCTCATATACCCACCACCAAGCTAGCTCACACACGTGACTTTCTTCATGAGAACCCCACTGCCGACGTCCAAAGTAGGAAATGGTCACAATTAGTTAATTAGTGTTGAGCGAATGCCACAATGCCGAATTTCCTCGTAACAAATCATTTTTCTTAAAATGGCGGCTAGAGTTGTCTTAGAAAGAATGGGAAAAAAAAAGGCTTTACCCACTTGCTCGCGCAGAGGCAGTCCGCACCTCTTTTGATTGGAAAAGACTAGCTGAAGGATATGCCCTGAGCTTGAGGACATCACTGCACTCTCCCAGGATGATCATGTGATCACGCTGGCAGTGCGCGGTGACATCATCATGCTCAGCACAGGTCCTGAGGCAGGTCTTTTTCAGTCAAGAACGGAGCAGACTGCCTCTGCGTGAGCAAGTGAATGAGTGATTTTTATTTTTTTTTAACTCAAAAGGCCATATTGCACTAGCGTATTACCATTTTTAATGATCATTAGGTGCTTGCACTTCTGTCTAAGCAGCTGCTTAAAACGGTCCCATTAATTGATAGGCTGAATAGGGTTTTAACATAGTGATTCGTGACGAATTAAGTCCTAACAAATTGAATTTCTTTTCAAATTTCGGCGAAGCTGCAAATCAAATTTTTAAAAACTATGCCCATCTCTAGTCATAATAATGGAACTCAACTGTATATGATCTGTGGTTGCTGTGATTAATGAAGTGGTGTCACATTTAGGCACCTGCCTTAGTTCAGTGTTAAAAAAGGGCCATCTGAAGCTTTCACTCTTCTACTGCATCGGTGTAACGTGATTTCAAAAGATTTGAGAATGAATAAACTTACGCAGGCTAAGTGAATAAATATATTTTACTAAGTGTGGTTAACCCTTTCCCGACCTATGACGTGTATACCCGTCATGGAGCACTGCTATTTAGCGCTCCATGACGAGTATACACGTCATGGCATTAAAATGTCACCATGTCTGCAGACATGGTGACAGTGCTGAGACCCCGGCTGTCACACACAGCCAGGGATCTCAGCTAACCAGCTCAGGACCTATGGGGGCGGTCCCAGGCGAGCGATCGCTCTGATTGGCTAGTCTGTACAGACTAGCCAATCAGAGCATTCTAATGCCGGCTGAAAGATTCTGATCCCCGCAGTCCGTGACTGTGGGGATCAGAACCTTCTAAAATGTACAAATCATATGCCCCCCTCCCCCTGCAGCCCTCAATGTGCCCCCTTTAGCCCTCAATGTGCCCCCTTCAGCCCTCCATGTGCCCCCTTCATATAGATTGGTCGGCGGGCGGGAGCACGATCCCCCCCCCCCCATTTATTTTTAGGATGGCCAGAGCGGTTTAGCAGAGTGTCAGCACATTGCAAACAGGAGACATCTGTGCTGGATGTCTGCCATTTAACCCTTTCCATGCCATGGACCGCTACATGGAAGGGGTTAACAGGAAGGGAGCTCCCTCCCTCTCCCATCGGGGGCTGCTGTGCCATTGCAGCCACCCGATACTTGACCCAGAGGGAGGGGGTAACCCCCTCCCTCCTTCCCCCATCAGCCGCTGCTCTGTTGTGGCAAAGGCTAATGGTTACCATGGCAACCGGACGCCTTCACAGGCTTCCGGCTTGCCATGGTATACCAGATCAGGCTTCTGCTAAACAGTGTAAATTCATAATGTACTACAGTACACTATATAGTGTACTGTAGTGTATTATACAGGCATCAGACCCACTGGATCTTCAAGAACCAAGTGGGTCTGGGTCAAAAATTTTTTAAAAAAAGTAAAAGTAAAAAAAAATAATTTCTTCCTATAGCCACACATTTATCACTGATTAAAAAATAAAAAAAATAAAATACACTACACGTTTGATATCACCGCATCCGTTTAAAGACCTAAACTATAAAATGGTCATGTTACTTTCCCCGCACGGTGAACGTGGGAAAAAAAAAAAACTATGATGAAATTAAAATTTTGCCCACCTCAATTCCCAAAAAAGGTAATAAAAGTGATCAAAAAAGTCGTATGTATGCCAAAATGTTACCAATCAAACCGTTACCACATCTCGCAAAAAATGAGCCCCTACATGAGACAATCGCCCAAAAAATAAAAAAAATATGGCTCTCAGACTATGGAGACACTAAAACGTTTTTTTTTTTTCTAAAATGCTTTTATTGTGTTAAGGTAAAATAAATAAAAAACAGTATACATATTAGGTATTGCCGCGTCCGTAAGAACCTGCTCTATAAAAATATCACATGACCTAACCCCTCAGGTGAACACCGTAAAAACTAAAAAAATAAACGGTGAAAAAAAGAACTATTTTGGCACCTTACATCACAAAAAGTGTAATATCAAGCGATCAAAAAGGCGTATGCCCCCCAATATAGTGCCAATCAAACCGCCATCTCATCTCGCAAAAAATGAGCCCCTACATAGGACAGTTGCCCAAAAAAAAAACTATGGCTCAGAATAAGGACAGTATGAGCCCCTACATAGGACAGTTGCCCAAAAAAAAACTATGGCTCAGAATAAGGAGAAACAAAAAAAATATTTTTTTACAAAAATGCTTTATTATGTAAAACTGAAATAAACAACTAAAAAAAGTAGTCATATTTGGTATTGTCACATCTGTAACAACCTGCTCTATAAAATTACCACATGATCTAACTTGTCAGTAAATAACTGTAAATAACATAAAATAAAAACTGTGCCAAAACAGCTATTTTTTGTTACCTTGCCTCAAAAAAGTGTAATATAGAGCAACCAAAAATCATATGTACCCTAAAATAGTACCAACAAAACTGCCACCTTATCCCATACCTTCCAAAATGGGGTCTTTTTTTTTTGAGTTTCTACTCTTGGGGTGCATTAGGGGGTCTTCAAATGTGACATGGCAACTTAAAATGATCCCAGTGAAATCTACCCTCCAAAAACCATATGGCGTTCCTTTCCTTCTGTGCCCTGCAGTGTCCCCGTAAAGCAGTTTACGACCACATATGGGGAGTTTCTGTAAACTACAGAATCGGGGCCATAAATATTGAGTTTTGTTTGGCTGTTAACCCTAGCTTTGTTAGCGTAAAAAAATGATTAAAATGGAAAGTTTGCCAAAAAAGTGAAATTGTGAAATGTCATCTCCATTTTACATTAATTCTTGTGGATCACCTAAAGTTTTAACAAAGTTTGTAAAATCAGTTTTGAAAACCTTGAGGGGTGTAGATTCTAAAATGGGGTAATTTATGGGGGGTTTCCACTATGTACGCCTCACAGTGACTTCAGACCTGAACTGGTCCTTAAAAAGTGGGTTTTGGTAATTTTCGCAAAAAATGTGAGATTTGCTTCTAAACATCTAAGCCTTCTAACGTCCCAAAAAAGAAAATGTTAATTACAAAATGACCCAAACATGAAGTAGACATATGGTAAATGTAAAGTAATAGTTATTTTAGGAGGTATGACTATCTGGTTTAAAAGCAGAGAAATAAAAATTTTGAAAATAGCGAATTTTTCCAATTTTTTCTTATAAATTTTGTATTTTTTTATAAATAAAAATGAAATATTTTGACTCAGATTTACCTCTGTCATGAAGTACAATGTGTGACAAGAAAACAATCTCAGAAAGGCTTTCATAAGTAAAAGCGTTTTAAGGTTGTCACCACATAGTGACTCATGTCAGATTTGCAAAAAATGGCCTGGTCCTTAAGGTGAAAAATGGCCCGGTCCTAAAGTGGTTAAATAAACGATAAAACAAACAAATACATAATAAATAAACACCATTAGCCTAAATGGGGTAGAGACTCTAGAGGTGATCATGCTATAACTCATGGCTGTCTACCACGTTATGACAAATGACCGACAAGAAATAGGGCAAATTAATACTTAGATCCTACCTTGGATGAAGTTCCAGGTGGAATCCCAAATAATTGTTGGTGCAGACCACAGTTATTCCCATCTGGCCCTACTCCAATGTGCATCACGCATGTCCCTGAGATAAATCAGGAATGTGATCTTGTCAGCACAATGGAGAATGGGTACTGTTTTAAACCCACTACATTTCAAGGAAAACTTGTAAACCATTACACAGAGTATTAAACATAATATAAAAGAGGACATAATTAAAGAGGACAGAACCAATCAGTTCCTAAAAATACCCTTACAATACAGGTTTATTACACATTTCTAACTCATTCATGGACAGAACCCAGTGCACCATTAAAAGCTATGTACAGTGCCTTTTCGTGTTTTGGTGCCTCACAACCAGGAATTAACATGGATTGTTTGAGGATTTGTATCATGTATTTACAGAACACGCCCACAACCTTGAAGATGTTTTTTTTTTTTTTTTTTTTTTATTGTGAAGCAAACAACAAATAGGACAAAATAACAGAAAAAGGCAATGTGCATAACTATTCACCCCCCTAAAGTCAATACTTTGTAGAGCCACCTTTTGCGGCAATCACAGCTCCAAGTCTCTTTGGATGAGTCTCTATGAGCTCACCACAACTTACCACTGGGATTTTTGCCTATTTCTCCTTGCAAAACTGCTCCAGGTCCTTCAAGTTGGATGGTTTTCACTTGTGAACAGCAATCTTTAAGTCGGACCACAGATTTTCTATTGGATTTTCTATTGGATTTTCTATTGGATTTTCTATCTGGGCTGTGACTCGGCCATTCCAACACATTTCCATGTTTCCCCTTAAAGAGGACCTTTTATTACCCTAACAAATCTGAACTAAGTATACAGACATGGAGAGCGGCGCCCAGGGATCTCCCTGCACTTACTATTATCCCTGGGCGCCGCTCCATTCTCCCGGTATGTCCTCCGGTAACTTCAGCTCTTCGGCTCAACAGGGAGGAGCCTGCCCTTGTTCTCCTGGGCGTCTCCTTCTTCCAGGCTGTAGCGCTGGCCAACCGCAGCGCTCAGCTCATAGCCTCGGAGAAGAAAACCTCCCAGGCTATGAGCTAAGAGCTGCGGTTGGCCAGCGCTACAGCCTGGAAGAAGGAGACGCCCAGGAGAACAAGGGCAGGCTCCTCCCTGTTGAGCCGAAGAGCTGAAGTTACCGGAGGACATACCGGGAGAATGGAGCGGCGCCCAGGGATAATAGTAAGTGCAGGGAGATCCCTGGGCGCCGCTCTCCATGTCTGTATACTTAGTTCAGATTTTTTAGGGTAATGAAAGGTCCTCTTTAAACCACTCAAGTGTTGCTTTAGCCGTGTGTTTGGGGTCAGTCCTGCTGGAAGGTGAACCTCCGTCCTAGCCTCAGCTCACGCACAGAGTGGTACAGGTTTTGCTCAAGAATAGCCCTGTATTTAGCACCATCCATCTTTCCCTCATCTCTGATAGTGATGAGCGGCAGGTGCCATATTCGATATCGACGAAATTCGCGAATATTCGATAGAATATTCGTCGAAATCGAATATTCGTCATTATTCTAGTTATCGTGATTTAAATAATCGCGTATTGCGATTTTAACTTAAGGCTACTTTCCTATTGGTTTGATATCTAGAATTATAGCGAGGATGACGAATATGATGAATGTATTCGTCATATTCCTCAAAACGAAGATAACGAAGTATTCTCCATCTTTGTTTTAGCTACCTATTCGTCAACTTCGCTAATTCTAGCAATCAAATAGGAAGGTTGACTATAGAGAAAGCTGTGTTTAATTCGCTATGCGATTATATTACTTTGCTTTTTTTTTAAATAAATAGAATAATCATAATACTTGATAATTAATATAATTATTCTATTTATTAAAAAAATAATAGTAATATAATCGCATAGCGAATTAAACACAGTTGTCTCTATAGTCAACCTTCCTATTTGATTGCTAGAATTAGCGAAGTTGACGAATATGGAGCTAAAACAAAGATGGAGAATACTTTGTTATCTTCGTTTTGAGGAATATGACGAATACATTCGTCATATTCGCTAATTCTACCAAGCCAACCATACTCATGGAGCGTCCCCATCACCAAGGGAATCTCTCCATACTAAAATGTACTGTCGGATTTGAGAATTACGTTGAAATTGCAATGTGATTAATATAGCTTGAATTAATCGCAGGAGGGAGGCGGGCGGTGCGGCAGGCGGGATCGCAATTGCGATCCCCCGCCAGCCTCCTTTCAATCCATTTCCCTGGTGTCTAGTGGGTATAGCAGGGGGTCAGCACATTGGTGACCCCCTGCTATAAACTGCTGACATCTGTGCTGCAGATATCAGCAGTTTAACCCCTTCTATACGTACGGACCGCGGTATAGAAGGTGTTAGGCCTTATTCACACATCCGCAAGTGTTTTGCGGATCCACGGAGCCGCGGATCCGCAAAACACGGACACACCGGCAATGTGCATTCCGCATTTTTGCGGACCGCACATTGCCCGAGCTCCATAGAAAATGCCTCTTCTTGTCCGCAATTGCGGACAAGAATAGGACATGCTCTATTTTTTTTGCGGAGCCGCGGACCGGAAAATTGGCGGCGCGCTCCGCAAAATCGGATGCGGAGAGCACAGTGTGTGCTCTCCGCATCTTTCCCGGCCCCATTCACAGTCAATGGGTCCGCATGTATTCCGCAAAATTGCGGAATACATGCGGACTACATTGCGGATGTGTGAATAGGGCCTTAACATGGAGGGAGCTCCCTCCCTCTCCCATCGGGGGTCTGCCGTACCTTTGCAGCCCCCCCGACAGGAGAGGAAAGTAGAGGGAGGGAGCTCACCTCTCTTCCCATCACCCGCTGCTCTGTAATGGCAGCGGGTGATGGTTACCATGGCAGCAGGACGCTTTCAGAAGCGTCCTGCTTGCCATGGTATAGTAACTCTGGTTAGACTTCTGCTAAAGGCAGAAGTCTGACCAGACTATGCAAAGTAAAAAAATACAGTGGAGTACACTATATGGTGTACTGTACTGTATTATATAGACACCAGATCCACTGGATCTACAAGAACCAAGTGGGTCTGGGACAAAAAAATGTCAAAAAAGTGAAAAAAAAAAAGTAAAAATAAGAAAAATACATATCACTGAATAAAAAACAAACAAATAAACTACACATATTAGGTATCGCCGCGTCCGTAAAAATCTCCTCTATAAAAATATCACGTGACCTAACCCGTCACGCAAATACCGTAAAAAAAAACACAAAAAAATGGTGTAAAAAAGCCATTTTTTGTCACCTTGCATCACAAAAAGTGTAATACCAAGTGATCAAAAAGGCGTATGCCTCCCAAAATAGTACCAATACAACCGCCATCTCATCCCGCAAAAAATGAGTCCTTATATAGGACAATCGATTAAAAAAATTAAAAAATATGGCTCTCAGACTATGGAGACACTAAAACATAATTTTTTTTTTCTAAAATGCTATTATTGTGTAAAAGTAAAATAAAAAAATTAAAAGTATACATATTATGTATCGCCGCGTCCGTAAAAACCTGCTCTATAAAAATATCACATTATCTAACCCCTCAGGTAAATACTGTTAAAAAAATAAAATAAAAACAATGTAAAAAAAAAACATTTTTGTCACCTCACATCTCAAAAACTGTAATAGCAAGCGATCAAAAAAGTTATATGCACCCAAAAATAGTGCCAATCAAACCGTCATCTCATCCCGCAAAAAATGATACCCCACATAGGACAATCACCCCCCCCCAAAAAAAAAATAGGGCTCTCAGACTATGGAGACACTAAAACATGATTTGTTTTGTTTTAAAAAATGATAATATTGTGTAAAACTTAAATAAATAAATAAAAAGTATACATATTTTGTATTGGCACGTCCGTCGCAACCTGCTCTATAAAAATAACACATCACCGAACCCCTCAGGTGAACACAAAAAAAAAAAAAAAAAAATACGGTGTCAAGAGCCATTTTTGTCATCTTACATCACAAAAAGTGTAATAGCAGGAGTCCAAAATGTCATATGCACCCCAAGATAGTTCCAATCAAACCGCCATCTCATCCCTCAAAATATGAGTCCCTACATAAGACAGTCGCCCAAAAAATAAAAAAATATATGGCTTTCAGAATGTGAAGACACTAAAAAATCATTTTTTTCAAAAATGCTGTATTATGTAAAACTGAAACAAAACCCCCCAAAAAGTAGCCATATTTGGTATTGCCGCGTCAGTATCAACCTGCTCTATAGAAATAGCACACAATCTAACCTGTCAGTTCAACGATGTAAATAACAAAAAATAAAAACGGTCCGAAAATAGCTATTTTTTTGCAAATTTTCCATTTTAATCAATTTTTCCAGTAACAAAGCAAGGTTAACAGCCAAACAAAACTCAATATATATTGCCCCGATTCTCTAGTTTGCAGAAACACCCCATATGTGGTCGTAAACTGCTGTATGGCCAAACGGCAGGGCGTAGAAGGAAGGGAACGCCATATGGTTTTTGGAAGGACTGTTTTTTTTGCTGGACTGGTTATTTGACACCATGTCCCATTTGAAGCCCCGCCTTCCAAAAACCATATGGCGTTCCCTTACTTCTGTGCCCTGCGGTTTGGCCATACAGCAGTTTACGCCCACAAATGGGGTGTTTCTGAAAACTACAGAATCGGGGCAATAAAAATTGAGTTTAGTTTGGCTGTTAACCCTTGCTTTGTTACTGGAAAAAATGGATTCAAACGGAAAATTTTCCAAAAAATCAAAATTCTGAAATTTTATCTCCATTTGCCATTAACTCTTGTGGAAAACCTAAAGGGTTAATGACGTTTGTAAAATCAGTTTTAAATACCTTGAGGGGTGTAGTTTCTATAATGGGGTCATTTTGGATGGTTTCTATTATGTAAGCCTCACAAAGTGACTTCAGACCTGAACTGGTCCCTAAAAAGTGGGTTTTTGAAAATTTCTGAAAAATTTCAAGATTTGCTTCTAAACTTCTAAGCCTTGTAACGTCCCCAAAAAATAAAATGGCATTCCCAAAATGATCGATACATGAAGTAGACATATGGGGAATGTAAATCAAGAACTTTTTTGGGCAGTATTACTATGTATTATAGAAGTAGAGAAATTGAAACTTGGAAAATTGCTAATTTTTCCAAATTTTTGGTAAATTTGATATTTTTTTATAAATAAAAATGAAATTTTTCGACTTAATTTTACCAGTGTCATGAAGTACAATATGTGATGAAAAAACAATCTCAGAATGGCCTGGATAAGAAAAAGCGTTTTAAAGTTATCACCACATAAAGTGACACTGGTCAGATTTGCAAAAAATGGCCTGGTCCTAAGGTGAAAATGAGCCCGGTCCTTAAGGGGTTAATCGCATTGCGATTTCAACTTCGAGCTGGGTTTATAATTGGTCAGCTTGCTAGAATTAACTAAGTTAACGAATATGGAATATAGTAGTGCTAAGTTAAAATAGCAAAGCGATTAATATAACTTTAAGTAATCGCATTTCGATTTCTTCTTAGCACTGCTGCTATATTCCATATTCGTTAATTCTAGCCTAATATGTAAGATAGCAGTGCACTGCTAAGTTGTAATCGCAATGCGATTAATATAAGTTGAATTAATCGCATTGCGATTTCAAGGTAATTCTCAAATCCGACAGTACATTTTAGTATGGAGACGTTCCCATGGTGATGGGGACGCTCCATGAGCACGGAAGTTGGCAGAAGCGGCAACGGGCACTGACTGGAGCAGCCAGGAAGCCAGGAATCCTCAGGACAGGTAAGAACTACTTTTGGGAAGTGGGAAAGAACAAAAAAAAAAAAAAAAAAAAAATTAATATTCGAAATAGCGAATTTATAGCGCTATATTCGAAATATTCACGAATTAGCGAAGTGCCGATATTCGCTAAAAAAATTCGCTATTCGAATATTCGCGCTCAACACTAATCTCTGACCAGTTTCCCAGTCCCATTTCCCCCCTCCCCCCCGATGCTGCCACCACCATGTTTTACTGTGGGGATGATGCTCTTTGGGTGATGTGATATGTTGGGTTTGCGTCAGACATAGCGTTTTCTTTGATGGCCGAAAAGTTTAATTTTAGTCTCATCAGACTAGAGCACCTTCCTTCATACATTTTGGGAGTCTCCAACACGCCTTTTCACAAACTCACAACGTGCCTTTTTGTTTTTTGCTGAAAGTAATGGCTTTCTTCTGGCCACTCTGCCATAAAGCCCAACTCTATGGAGCGTACGGCTCATTGCCGTCCTCTGTACAGATCCTCCAGTCTCTGCTGTGGAACTCTGCAGCTCCTCCAGGGTTACCTTAGGTCTCTGTGCTGCCTCTTGGCTTAATGCCCTCCTTGCCCGGTCTGTGAGTTTTGGTGGGCGGCCGTCTCTTTATGTCAAAAGAAAATCCAAAATCTGAAGAAAATTTGGAAAAATTACCAATTTTCCAAATTTGAATTTCTCTGATTTTAAGACAAAGCAACTCCTTGCAAAATAGTTATTAATTAACACTCCTCATCTGTCTACTTTATTTTGGCATTATTTTGTAAATTTCATTTTTTTTAAGGGTGTTTAAAGGTTTAGAACTTTGGAAGCAAACTTTTTGGGATATATATGTCTTTTTGATTACTTTTTATACCATTTTTTGGGAAGTCCTGTGGGCAAAAATTGCAATTCTGTCAGAGCTTTTTATTTTTATTTTTCATGGAGGTCCTCATGTGGTATATATAATATGATAATTTTATTCTGTGGGTTGATAACAGTTATAACAATACCAAATTTATATAGCTTATTTATGTTTTGCTACTTTTTCAGCATAAAATCATATTTGTAATAAAAATAAATATTTTGCATCGCCATATACTAACATCCATAACATTTTTTACCATTGTAGCTGTGTGAGGGCTCGTTTATTGCGAGACGGGCTGTAGTTTTTATTGATATAATTTTAGGATGCATGTTTACTTTTTGATCACTTTTTACTCAATTTATTTGGGAGGTAAGGTAAAACACAGCAATTCCACTAGTAAAAAATAGTTTTTTATTTATTATTTTTATGGCGTTCATCTTACGGGATTAAAACCATGATCTTTTTATAGATCAGGTCATTACGGACACAGTGATACCAAATATGTGTAGTTTAAAAAATGGGGAAAAAAATCACTTATAAATGAACGGATATGGGAGAAGGCAATTTATTTTATTTTTATTTACTTTTTTGTGTCCATATATATTACCTACTAACAGGATGACACCGCTTTGCACTGGTATATTTTGACTATTTCATTTAATGTTTGTGTGTGAGGTTAAAAGATATTCACAGTGTTCCCCATAACGGTGACCTCTACAGCACCCCTCCTCCTTAATAATGATCTCCCCAGCAGACCATCCCCTTAACTTTTACCTCCACAGCAGCTTGTCCCTTTAAAAGTAACCTCCACAGTGCTCCCGCCCCTTAGCTGTGATCTTCACAGCCCCTCCACCCTCCACCCTCCACATAACAGTGTTCTCCACAGCGGCCCATTTCCTTAACACTGACCCACCACAGAACCCTGCCCCGTGGTCGGTGTTCGTGCAATAGGCCTTATTAAAATATAACTTTTTTTTTCTATAACTAAAAATATTTGAAAACCCCCATTGGTGTATAAAACAATGATTATGATATACTTGATAGTTCAGCACAGTCAGAATCAATATATGGACCGTTTTCTTTTGTGTCAGATTGTGTCAAACGGATCCGTTCCTATTGACTTGCATTGTGGGTCATGCCGGATCGGTTTTACTACGCATCCCAGTACGGAAAGAAAACTGCAGCTTTTGCGGTTTCCTCTCCAGTATGGGGACGCGAACCATAAAGAACGGAATGCTTTTTGGAGCTTTCCGTTCTGTTCAGTTACGTTTTTTCCCCATTGACAATGAATGAAAAACAAACGTTTTTCTCCGGTATTGAGATCCTATGACGGATCTCAATACCAGAAAATAAAAACACTAGTGTGAAAGTAGCCTATGGTGCCTGATAGTTTTTTTTTTTTTTTTTTACTGAAAAAAACAGATAAGGAACTCTTTAACTTACAATGATTTTTGTGCCTGATCAGGTCTGTTCAGTTTTAATTTAATACAACTGGATCCGGCCAACATGAAGTCAATAGCCATTAGGATGTATTACATGGATCCTTTATAGGATCCTTTTAAGGCGACTTTCCGTTTTTTCAGAAAAAAACGCTTCCGTTACTGATAATAAAACCGTCTGCATCCTTTATGAAGGGATCCAATTGTATTATCTTTTTTTTTAATCAAATTATTTTTATTAAAGGTTTTGCATTTAGACAATTTATACAGAATAACCGTACATTATATGTCAATACACTCAGATCAATCATTATCAGAATAAGCATGTCAGTAACACTGCATCAAATAAAACTTTAATAAATTGCCCAATCCCCCCCAACTTACCCCCCCACCACCTCCGTGGTCATAATTAATAAAGTATTCCAATTCTCTTACATCTTGACTTCCGGATTGTATTATCTTTAACATAGCCAAGACGGATACGTCATGAACTCTATTGAAAGTCAATGGGGGACGGATCCGTTTACTATTATGTCCGAGAAAACGGATCGGCAGCCCATGACGGACAGAAAACTGCAGCTTAGCGTTATTCTGTTCGCGATGGGAACGTAACCAAATGGAACGGAATGCATTTTGGAGCATTTAGATCTGTTCAGTTACGTTTTGTCCCCATTGACCTTGGGGACCGGACAAAAAAAACGCTGCGTGTCTGCTGTTCTAAGTTATATTCATTGTTTACTGCCGGTTGCACAGCTGACATGCAGGATTCTTAGCTTAGCGAAGCAGGCACAGGCAGGAGCCCGCTTCACTCGGCCAATCCTGGCATAGACCATGGTTACAGGGTACCCATGTCCTATGCAAGCATTTTGTAAACCTCCGGGAGCACAGCAATGTGCGCTCCTGCCTGTACTCCCTGTGCTATGGCCCCACTGAGCAACTTCAAATCCAGTACTCCGTACACCGTCAGCAATGTACAGAAAAGTGAATTTTAGCGCATAAGGAAAGGTGCACTTTAGGGAGTTAAAGTCTATTAAAAATACAAAAAGCATAAAGTATTTTACAAAAAGAGTTATTATGGCATTAGGGACATTTTAAGAAAAATGTATTCAAAAGTTTTGTTACTCTTTAATGTGTTCTGAGTGTCAAGTTACAGATGGCTGCATAGGTTGATAGGTCAACAGGAAATCCCCTTTAACATATCTGCTCCTATGAAATACTTGTCCCCTGGCGGACCTCACTGTTCGTGTCTGAATCGGTGAATTTCCTTATGTTTGCTTCTAGGATATAACTTTCGACTTGACAACATCTTGAGACTAATCATCACCATAATCTTCACCGTGCTCCTTGCACGATGTCTTTCATACCTAAAATTCAAGCACCAGGTACCAGCAGTGCTATTGTACTTTATACTAATATAATAGGGACACATTGTGCAGCTTACAGTATGGGGGGAATACATTAAAGGGAACCTGTTAGCTCCTGAACACCCCCAAACTGCAGTAAGCGTTGCACAGTTCTGATGCCCCCTTCATTGTAGTAATGCCCTCTGTCTCTGTACCCCCTCCATAGTAGAAATGCCCATTGTGCCCCCTTCACATTAGTAATGCCCTCTGTGCCCCCAGCTGTTTGAAGAGAGGGCAGCGCTCATATGAGAGCTGCTTTCTCTGCCCTGTTCACCTGCTCGCCGCAGCATTTGCAGTGATGATCAGGTAAACAGAGCAGAGAAGGCAGACACTTTAAAACACATACTTGGAAAACATTACATAAAGCGCTACAGAACACACAGGGTCATACAGCCCCACATATGTACCTCTTACATCCAGTGACTTCTCTTCTCTGATATAGATGTTCTCTTTCCTCTTCTTCTCCTGTCAGACCAGACCACCATGGTGACTTCTTTCAGCCGCTCCTCGTCTCTGCAGAGTTTAACAAACAGACATCTTATTTTCCTATTTTTCCATCATCTTCCCACCTTCTCAACACCCTATCCTGCCACCCTCAATACTGTGTCCACTGTGCTCCGCAATACTTTCCTGCAGAAACAGTCTCCCTGAAATTAATAGCACCACACAGATAGTGCGTCAGTACAAAAATACCCCTTTATATTGTGCGCTAGTAATAAAAAACCTACCTTCCTTTGTAGATCAGACCCCATATAAAACCCAAAATGAGATTCCCCAATCTCAGACCAAACCCCCTTTAGACCTCTATGTCAGACCCCATATAAGACCCGTTTTAAACCTCAGCTCAGACCCCAATTAGGCCTCCATGTAAGACCCCAACCCAATATCAGACCTCAGATAAGACCCCCATATAAGACCCCCATTCGACCTCCAGATCCACATATCAGACAGTTTCAGACCTCAGACCAGACCCCCATTTCAGACCTTCAGTACCCCCATTAGACCTCCAGACTCCCACTAGTCCTCCAGACCCCCATTAGACCTCCAGACCTCCAAATCTGACCCCAATTAGACCTACAGACCCCCAGTCAGACCTCCAGACCCCCAATCAAACCCCCATTAGACCTCCAGACCCCCAATCAGACCCCCATTAGACCACCAGAACCCCAATCAGACCCTCCGCTAGATCTCCAGACCACCAATCAGATATCCCAGTCACACCTCCAGGACCCCCATTAGACCTCCAGACCCCCCCAGTCAGACCTCCATATCCCCCAATCAGACCTCCAGACCCCCATTAGACCACTCAAGACCCCCAAGTCAGACTTCCAGACCCCCCAATCAGACCTCCAGACCCCCCCAGTCAGACCTCCTGACCCCCCAGTCAGACCTTCAGATCCCCCCCGTCAGACCTCCAGACCCTCCAGTCACACCTCCAGACTCCCCGAAGACCACTCCAGACCCCCATTAGACCTCTCCAGACCCCCCAATAGACCTCCATATCAGACCTCAGGTCAGATTGTAAAATAATAAAGTAACTTACATCTCCTGTCGCCACTCTCTGTGTCCACCTCCTGCAGCGTCAGGACAGAGTGCGCTCTGTACATCCTGAAGGAAACAGCAGCGTGGGTCCTGAGAAGAGCGAGCAGATGGAGGGATGAGCATCGTGTAATGCTCACAGCGCTTCTTTCCCCCTCCTCCTGCAGACTAGTGAGCGCTTCCATTTATATGCTAGTATTTCCTCTACAAGATGCACTGCATCTTATAAAGTAAAAAATAATGAGCATTCAATCTGTATTGAAGAAAGCGCTCATTACTAATGTTCTGGCACTCCCCTGAGAGCCGGCACCTGGGGCAGACCGCCCCCAAACCCCCAACTCCACTGGGCACGCCTCTGGGGAGCAGTGATCCGTTCTGTTTGGATGCAGTGCTCTGTTCTGACTGTGGGGGAACAGTGATCCCTTATGTTTGGATGCAGTGCTATGTCCTGACTGTGGGGGGAGCCGTCATCCTTTCTGTTTGGATGCAGTGCTCTGTTCCAACTGTGAAGGAGCAGTGATCATGTTTATTTGGATGCAGTGCTCTGTTCTGACTGTGGGGAAGCAGCGATCCTTTCTGAATGGATGCAGTGCTCAGTTCTATCTGTGGGGGAGCAGTGATCCATTCTGTTTGGATGCAGTGCTATGTTCTGACTGTGGGGGAGCAGTGTTCCTTTCTTTTTGGATGCAGTTCTCTCTTCTGACTGTGGGGGAGCAGTGATCCTTTCTGATAAGATATAGTGCTGTGTTTTGACTGTGAGGGAGCAGTGATCCTTTCTGATTGGATGCGGTGCTCTGTTCTGACGATGGGGGAGCAGTGATCCATTCTGTTTGGATGCAGTGCTCTGTTCTGACAGTGGGTGAGCAGTCTTCCTTTCTGTTTGGATGCAGTGCTCAGTTCTGACTGTGGGGAAGCAGCGATCCTTTCTGTTTGGATGCAGTGCTCTGCTGTGACTGTGGGGGAGCAGTGATCCATTCTGATTGGATGCAGTGCTCTGTTCTGACTGTGGGGGAGCAGTGATCCTTTCTGTTTGGATGCAGTGCCTTGTTCTGACTCTGGGGTACTAGTGATCCATTATGTTTGGATGCAGTCTCTGTGCTGACTGTGAGGGAGCAGTGATCCTTTCTGATTTGATGCAGTGCCCTGTTCTATCTATGGGGGAGCAGTGATCCATTCTGTTTGGATGCAGTGCTCTGTTCTGACTGTGGGGGAGCAGTGATCCCTTCTGTTTGGATGCGGTTCTCTATACTGACTATGGAGGGATCAGTGATCCCTTTTGTTTGGATGCAGTACTGTATTCTGACTGTGGGGGAGAAGTGATCATTTCTGATTGGATGCAGTGCTCTGTTCTGACTGTGGGGAAGCAGTGATCATTTCTGTTTGAATGCAGTGCTCTGTTCTGACTGTGGGGAAGCAGTGATACTTTCTGATAGGATGCAGTTCTCTATTCTGACGGTGAGAGAGCAGTGGTCATTTTTGATAGAACAGAGCACTGCATCCTGACAGTAGGGGAGCAGTGAGCCTTTCTGATTGGATAAAGTGCCCTGTTCTGACTGTCGAGGATCAGTGATCCAGTCTGTTTGGATGCAGTGCTCTGTGCTGACTGTGGGAAAGCAGTGATCCTTTCTGATTGTATGCAGTTCTCTATTGGGGAGCAGTGATCCTTTCTGATTGGATGCAGTGCTCTGTTCTGACTGTGGTGGTGCAGTAATCCATTCTGTGTGGAAGCAGTGCTCTGTACTGACTGTGGGGGAGCAGTGATCCTTTCTGATTGAATGCAGTGCTCTGTTCTGACGGTGGGGAGCAGTGATCCTTTCTGTTTGGATGCAGTGCTCTGTTCTGACTGTGGGGAAGCAGTGATCCTTTCTGATAGGATGCAGTGCTCTGTAATGACTGTGGGGGAGCAGTTATCCATTCTGATTGAATGCAGTGCTCTGTTCTGACGGTGGGGAGAAGTGATAATTTCTGTTTGAATGCAGTGCCCTGTTCTGACTGTGGAGGATCAGTGATCCAGTCTGTTTGGATGCAGTGCTCTGTGCTGACTGTTGGAAAGCAGTGATCCTTTCTGATTGTATGTAGTTCTCTATTGGGGAGCAGTGATCCTTTCTGATTGGATAAAGTGCCCTGTTCTGACTCTGGAGGATCAGTGATCCAGTCTGTTTGGATGCAGTGCTCTGTGATGACTGTGGGAAAGCAGTGATCCTTTCTGATTGTATGCAGTTCTCTATTGGGGAGCAGTGATCCTTTCTGATTGGATGTAGTTCCCTGTTCTATCTGTGGGGGAGCAGTGATCTATTCTGTTTGGATGCAGTGCTCTGTTCTGATTGTGGTGGTGCAGTAATCTATTCTGTGTGGAAGCAGTGCTCTGTACTGACTGTGGGGGAGCAGTGATCCATTCTGATTGAATGCAGTGCTCTGTTCTGACGGTGGGGAGCAGTGATCCTTTCTGTTTGGATGCAGTGCTCTGTTCTGACTGTGGGGAAGCAGTGATCCATTCTGATTGAATGCAGTGCTCTGTTCTGACGGTGGGGAGAAGTGATCATTTCTGTTTGAATGCAATGCTCTGTTCGGACTGTGGGGGAGCAGTGATCCTTTCACTTTGGATGCAGTGCTCTGTTTTGACTGTTGGGAGCAGTGATCCCTTCTGTTTGGATGCAGTTCTCTATACTGACTATGGAGGGATCAGTGAACCTTTTTGTTTGGATGCAGTACTGTATTCTGACTGTGGGGGAGCAGTGATCCTTTCTGATTAAATGCAGTGCTCTGTTCTGACTGTGGGGAAGCAGTGATCTTTTCTGATAGGATGCAGTGCTCTGTAATAACTGTGGGGGAGCAGTGATCCATTCTGATTGAATGCAGTGCTCTGTTCTGACGGTGGGGAGAAGTGATCATTTCTGTTTGAATGCAATGCTCTGTTCGGACTGTGGGGGAGCAGTGATCCTTTCACTTTGGATGCAGTGCTCTGTTTCGACTGTTTTTAGCAGTGATCCCTTCTGTTTGGATGCGTTTCTCAATACTGACTATGGAGGGATCAGTGATCCTTTCTGTATTCTGACTGTGGGGGAGCAGTGATCCTTTCTGATTGGATGCAGATCTCTATTCTGACTGTGGGGGAGCAGTGTTCCTTTCTGTTTGGTTACAGTGCTCTGTTTTGACTGTGGGGGAGCAGCGATCCCTTCTGTTTGGATGCAGTGCTCTGTTCTGACTCTGGGGAAGCAGTGGTCCTTTCTGTTTCTGATTGAATGCAGTGCTATGTTCTGATGGTGGGGAGCAGTGATCCTTTCTGTTTGGATGCAGTGCTCTGTTGTGAGTGTGGGGGAGCAGTGATCCTTTCTGATTGAATGCAGATCTCTATTCTGACTGTGGGGGAGCAGTGTTCCTTTCTGTTTGGATGCGGTGCTCTGTTTTGACTGTGGGGGAGCAGTGATCCATTTTGTTTGGATACAGTGCTCTGTTCTGACTGTGGGGGAGCAGTGATCCTTTCTGATTAGATGCAGTTCTCTATAGTGCCTATGGAGTGAGCAGTGATCCTTTCTGTTTGGATGCAGTACTGTGTTCTGACTGTGGGGGAGCAGTGATCATTTCTGATTGGATGCAGAGCTCTGTTCTGACTGTGGGGGAGCAGTGATCCATTCTGTTTGGTTTCAGTGCACTGTACTGACTGTGGGGTAGCAGTGATGCTTTCTGATTGGATGCAGTGCTCTGTTCTGACTGTGGGGGAGCAGTGGTCTTTTCTATTTGGATGCAGTGCCTTGTTCTGACTGTTGAAGAGCAGTGATCCATTATGTTTGGATGCAGTGCTTTGTACTGACTGTGAGGGAGCAGTGATCCTTTCTGATTGGATGCAGTTCTCTATTGGAGAGCAGATATCCTTTCTGATTGAATGCAGTGCTCTGTTTTGACGATGGGGGAGCAATGATCCTTTCTGTTTGGATGCAGTGCTCTGTTCTGACTGTGGGGAAGCAGTGATCATTTCTGATAAGATATAGTGCCCTGTTTTATTAGTGGGGGAGCAGTGATCCTTTCACTTTGGATGCAGTGCTCTGTTTTGACTGTTGGGGAGCAGTGATTCCTTCTGTTTGGATGCAGTTCTCTATACTGACTATGGAGGGAGCAGTGATCTTTTTTGTTAGGATGCAGTACTGTATTCTGACTGTGGGGGAGCAGTGATAATTTCTGATTGGATGCAGTGCTCTGTTCTGACTGTGGCGAAGCAGTGATCCTTTCTGATATCATGCAGTTCTCTATTCTGACGGTGAGGGAGCATTGATCATTTTTGATAGGATGCAGTGCTCTGTTCTGACTGTGGGGGAGCAGTGATCCTTTCTGATTGGATGAAGTGCCCTGTTCTGACTGTGGAGGATCAGTGATCTATTGTGTTTGGATGCAGTGCTCTGTGCTTACTGTGGGGAAGCAGTGATCCTTTCTCATTGTATGCAGTTCTCTACTGGGGAGCAGTGATCCTTTCTGATTGGATGCAGTGCTCTGTTCTGATGATTGGGGGAGCAGTGATCCTTTCTGTTTGGATGCAGTGCTCTGTTCTGACTGAGGGGAAGCAGTGATCCTTTGATTGAATGTAGTTCCCTGTACTATCTGTGATGGAGCAGTAATCCATTCTGTTTGGATGCAGTGCTCTGTTCTGACTGTGGGGAGCAGTAATTCATTCTGTGTGGATGCAGTGCTCTGTACTGACTGTGGGGGAGCAGTGATGCTTTCTGATTGAATGCAGTGCTCTGTTCTGACGGTTGGGAGCAGTGATCCTTTCTGTTTGGATGCTGTGCTCTGTTCTGAATGTGGGTAAGCAGAGATTCTTTCTGATTGGATGCAGATCTCTATTCTGTCTGTGTGGGAGCAGTGATCCTTTCTGATTGAATGCAGTGCTATGTTCTGACGGTGGGGAGCAGTGATAATTTCTGTTTGAATGCAGTGCTCAGTTCGGACTGTGGGGGGCAGTGATCCTTTTTGTTTTGATGCAGTGCTCTGTTTTGACTGTGGGGGAGCAGTGATCCCTTATGTTTGGATGCAGTGCCCTGTTATGACTGTGGGGAGCATTGATCCACTTTGTTTGGATGCAGTGCTTTGTACTGACTGTGGGAGAGCAGTGATCCTTTCTGATTGGATGCAGTGCACTGTTCTGATTGTGGGGGAGCAGTTATCATTTTTGATTGGATGCAGTTCTCTATAGTGACTATGGAGGGAGCAGTGATCCCTCCTGTTTGGATGCAGTGCCCTGTTCTGACTGTGGGAAGCAGTGATCCATTTGTTTGGATGCAGTGCTTTGTACTGACTGTGGGGGAGCAGTGATCATTTCTGATTGGATGCAGTGGTCTGTTCTGACTGTGAGGGAGCATTGATCCTTTCTGATTGGATGCAGTGCTCTGTTCTGATGGTGAGGGAGCAGTGGTCCTTTCTGACTGGATGCAGTGCCGTGTTCAATGTGTGGGGGACAAGTGATCCTTTCTATTTGGATGCAGTACTCTGTTCTGACTGTGGGGGAGCAGTGATCCTATCTGATTGGATGCAGTTCTCTATTCTGTCTATGGAGGGATCATTGATTCTTTCTGTTTGGATGCATTGCTCTGTTCCAACTGTGTGGGAGCAGTGATCATTTCTGATTGAATGCAGTGCTATGTTCTGATAATGGGGAGCAGTGATCCATTATGTTTGGATGCAGATCTCTATTCTGACTGTCGGGGAGCAGTGATCCTTTCTGTTTGGATGCAGTGCTCTGTTCTGACTCTGGGGAAGCAGTGATCCTTTCTGTTTGAATGCAGTGCTCTGTTTTGACTGTGGGGGGAGCAGTGATCCCTTCTGTTTGGATGCAGTGCCCTGTTCTGACTGTGGGGAGCAGTGATCCACTTTGTTTGGATGCAGTGCTTTGTACTGACTGTGGGGGAGCAGTGATCCTTTCTGATTGGATGCAGTTCTCTATACTGACTATGGAGGGAGCAGTGATCCTTTCTGTTTGGATGCAGTGCTGTCTTCTGACTGTGGGGGAGCAGTGATTATTTTTGATTGGATGCCGTGCTCTGTTCTGACTGTGGGGAGCAGTGATCATTTCTGATTGAATGCAGTGCTCTGTTCTGACTGTGGGGAAGCAGTGAACCTTTCTGATTGGATGCAGTGCTCTATTCTGACAGTGAGGGAACAGTGATCATTTCTGATTGGATGCAGTTCTCTATTCTGACTATGGAGGGAGCATTGATCCTTTCTGTTTGGATGCATTGCTCTGTTCCAACTGTGGGGGAGCAGTGATCCCTTTTGTTTGGATGCAGTGCTCTGTTCTGACTGTGGGGAGCAGTGATCCACTTTGTTTGGATTCAGTGCTCTGTTCTGTCTATGGGGGAGCAATGATCCTTTCTGATTGGATGCAGTTCTCTATTCTGCCTATGGATGGAGCAGTGATCCTTTCTGTTTGGATGCAGTGCTCTGTTTTGACTGTGGGTGAGCAGCGATCCCTTCTGTTTGGATGCAGTGCGCTGTTCTGACTGTGGGTAGCAGTGATCCTATTTGTTTGGATGCAGTGCTCTGTTCTGACTGTGGGGAAGCAGTGATCCTTTCTGTTTGGATGCAGTGCTCTGTTCTGACTCTGGGGAAGCAGTGATTCTTTCTGTTTCTATGCAGTGCTCTATTTTGACTGTGGGGGGGAGCAGTGATCCCTTCTGTTTGGATGCAGTGCCCTGTTCTGACTGTGGGGAGCAGTGATCCACTTTGTTTGGATGCAGTGCTTTGTACTGACTGTGGGGGAGCAGTGATCCTTTCTGATTGGATGCAGTTCTCTATACTGACTATGGAGGAAGCAGTGATCCTTTCTGTTTGGATGCAGTGCTGTGTTCTGACTGTGGGGGAGCAGTGATCATTTTTGATTGGATGCCGTGCTCTGTTCTGACTGTGGGGATCAGTGATCATTTCTAAATGGATGCAGTGCTCTGTTCTGACTGTGGGGAAGCAGTGAACCTTTCTGATTGGATGCAGTGCTCTATTCTGACAGTGAGGGAACAGGGATCATTTCTGATTGGATGCAGTTCTCTATTCTGACTATGGAGGGAGCATTGATCCTTTATGTTTGTATGCATTGCTCTGTTCCAACTGTGAGGGAGCAGTGGTCCTTTCTGATTGGATGCAGTGCTCTGTTCTGACTGTGGGGGAGCAGTGAGCTATTATTTTAGGATGCAGTTCTCTGTACTGGCTGTGGGGGAGTAGTGGTCCTTTCTGTTTGGATGCAATACTCTGTTCAGCCTCTGGAGGAGGCAGCCATCCCATCTGTTTATTTTATTGTTAAGGTAAACACCCCCAGCTGCAGTCTTTCAGGCACACACTGTAACTTAATGGGAAACTAATGAAAACTCTACACAAGACACCCCACATACCATTTATAATATTGGTTCCTTTTTATGCAGCACTGGGGCCCCCTCAGCGACCAGGGGCCAGGTGTAATTATTACCTCTACTGTTACACCCCTGCCTCTATATAATGACTTGCAGGTCAGATAAGTATATTTTTCTGATATTTTTTACCTATTGTTATGGGTTCCTTTGCTGCTTTTACATCTTTTCTATAATGCACAGTGTGTTACCTCCATGTCCATTATATCATAAAATCAAGAATATTTTTACCTCAAATTCTACAATGGCTTGTCAACTATAACATTGAGTGGATGATGTATTTATCTTTTTGAAGGAAGAAAATATTTCCATAGAGCAAATTATTGAAAAATGAAGACTTTGTTTGCATGCAGTGCTTTGTACTGACTGTGAGGGAGCAGTGATCCCTTCTTTTCGGATGCAGTGCCCTGTTCTGACTGTGGGGAGCAGTGATCCACTTTGTTTGGATGCAGTGCATTGTACTGACTGTGTGGGAGCAGTGATCATTTCTAATTGGATGCAGTGCTCTGTTCTGACTGTGGGGGAGCAGTGATCCTTTCTGATTGGATGCAGTGCTCTGTTCTGATGGTGAGGGAGCAGTGGTCCTTTCTGAGTGGATGCAGTGCCGTGTTCAATGTGTGGGGGAGAAGTGATCCATTCTTTTTGGATGCAGTTCTCTTTACTGACTGTGGGGGAGCAGTGTTCCATTCTGTTTGGATGCAATACTCCTCTGGAGGAGGCAGCCATCCCATCTGTCTATTTTATTGTTAAGTTACAGTGTGTGCCTGAAAGACTGCAGCTGGGGGAGCTGCAGTCTTTCAGGCACACACTGTAACTTAATGGGAAACTACTGAAAACTCTACAGAAGACATCCTACATACTATTTATAATATTGGTGCCTTTTTATGCAGCACTGGGGCCCCCTCGGCCAGGTGTAATTGTTACCTCTACTGTTACACCCCTGCCTCTATATAATGACTTGCAGGTCAGATAAGTATGGGCAGCAGTGATTCACTTTGTTTGGATGCAGTGCTTTGTACTGACTGTGTGGGAGCAGTGCTCATTTCTGTTTTGATGCAGTGCTCTGTTCTGACTGTGGGGGAGCAGTGATCCTTTCTGATTGGATGCAGTGCTCTGTTCTGATGGTGAGGGAGCAGTGGTCCATTCTGAGTGGTATGCAGTGCCATGTTCAATGTGTGGGGGAGAAGTGATCTATTCTTTTTGGATGCAGTGCTCTGTTCTGCCTATGGGGGAGCAGTGATCCTTTCTATTTGGATGCAGTACTCCTGTTCTGACTTTGGGGGAGCAGTTATCCATTATTTTAGGATGCAGTTCTCTGTACTGGCTGTGGGGGAGCAGTGATCCTTTCTGATTGGATGCAGTGCTCTGTTCTCACTGTGGGGGAGCAGTGATCCTTTCTGATTGGATGCAGTTCTCTATTCTGACAATGGAGGGATCATTGATTCTTTCTGTTTGGATGCATTGCTCTGTTCCAACTGTGTGGGAGCAGTGATCATTTCTGATTGAATGCAGTTCTATGTTCTGATGGTGGGGAGCAGTGATCCGTTCTGTTTGGATGCAGATCTCTATTCTGACTGTGGGGGAGCAGTGATCCTTTCTGTTTGGATGCAGTGCTCTGTTTTGACTGTGGGGGAGCAGTGATCCCTTCTGTTTGGATGCAGTGCCCTGTTCTTACTGTGGGGAGCAGTGATCCACTTTGTTTGGATGCAGTGATTTGTACTGACTGTGGGGGAGTAGTGATCCTTTCTAATTGGATGCAGTGCTCTGTTCTGACTGTGGGGGAGCAGTGATCCTTTCTGATTGGATGCAGTTCTCTACACTGACTATGGAGGGAGCAGTGATCCTTTCTGATTGGAGGAAGTTCTCTATTCTGACTATGGAGGGAGCATTGATCCTTTATGTTTGGATGCATTGCTCTGTTCCAACTGTGGGGGAGCAGTGATCTATTATTTTAGGATGCAGTTCTCTGTACTGGCTGTGTGGGAGCAGTGATCCTTTCTGTTTGGATGCAGTGCTCTGTTCTGACTGTGGGGGAGCAGTGATCCATTCTTTTTGGATGCAGTTCTCTTTACTGACTGTGGGTGAGCAGTTTTCCATTCTGTTTGGATGCAATACTCTGTTAAGCCTCTGGAGGAGGCAGCCATCCCATCTGTCCATTTTCCCTTACGTCCTACCAGCAGCACAGATGGGGTTAATTGCCCCCCGTGGACTGGTAGGACCAGCGGAATATTTAATGAGCTCAAGAACCAATAAAACTCTTTTGTGCCCCATAAAAAGAGGGACCACCCCTCATCCCATTGTGTTTTTTTATGTCCTTCCGGACTGTGGACTAGGCGGATGTTTCCCTCTGTGGGAAACGGTTTTTCTTCTTATTTATGTTTCCCTCCTTAGGGTTATCTTTCCCTATGGGGATTCTGGGGGACAGGGTTTTGTTCGGTCTCCCTCTCCCTTTCCTCCACCCCCACATCCCTTCCGTGTACCTGTGGGGTAGGAGTCTTCTTCTTCTCACCCCTGGTGGAGGCGGGGCGATGTGGCGGGTGCGCGCGCTGAACTGGGATCGCACGCGCTGCCCGTTGCCGGCGTCTCCGGGCCGCGGGGCGCAGGGTGATGACGTCGCCGGGCCGGGCGGCGCCTGGTGATGACAGTGCCGGGCTACTCCCTGCAGATGATGACGTCACCGGACCGCTTGGCGCAAGATGATGAGGTCACCAGCCTTTGCGAAGGCTGGTGCTGCAAATAATAGTTAAAACATAAAGTTTTGGAGGGGGGCTGTTTTGAGATTCTGAGAAGGTTCCTTCTTAGTAATGTTTTCTTATAATAGCAGATAAGTTTGATCTGCTGCTGTAGCCACGCCCCCTCTTGTGGGTGGGCTATTTAAGCTCCTCAGTTTCTGGCAGTCTTTCTCTGGTTGTGCAGCTCTTTGAGTTAACTCCAGAGTTCCCTGTGTTTCTACAGTGCTTTGCCTGTGTCATAGGTTGCTTAGGTGTTTTTCATACCCACAGTTGCTTTACATCTTGGTGGGCCTCCTATTATCTATCTCTCCGGATTATATAGTTTTCGGAATAGTTTTAACTATCTGTTTTTGTTTTTAGCAGTGATGGCATCTTCTAAGGAGTCGGACTCCCACTGTAAGTCCGCTACGAAAAAGAGGCACCTAGTATGCTTCGAGTGCAACACTCCCCTGGAGGATACTTGTCCGTACTCCCGCTGTGAAAGTTGTAGGAGGTCCCAGGCTGCATCGGAACCGACCATGCAAGAGATGTACCAATGGGCAAGAACATATGTGGATGAATCCATTAGAGGCGTGGTCAACCTTCTGGATGAAAGATTACCTGCGCCTTCTGCGTCCATTGGTAGAGGCCCGATGCCTAGGGAGATTGCAGCACCGGAGAGACCCGCCGCTATATCCGTGGATTCCTCTTCGGAGGACGAGGATCCTGCTTCTTGTCTCTTCCCTCCTGAGAAGACTCAGAAGCTTCTTAAGTCCATCAGGTCGGGGGACCATGATTTTGACATGGGGGAGTCTGCCGATCCCGCCGGTCGGGCACAGCGTGTCTTTAAGGCGGATGAGACCCTTGTTTCGGTAATGCAGACCGAATGGAAAATGCCTGAGAAGGGGCCGGTCTTAACCAGGAAATTTAAGACCATGTTCCCTTGGCAAAAACCTTAGCGGAATCGTGGGGTTCCATACCTAAGGTAGACATGGCCATAGCCAAGTTGTCGAAACGCACTCTGGTACCTGCGGACGATGGGTCGAGTCTGCAAGACCCCCTGGATAGGAGGGTAGAGGGCACCTTGAGGCGAAGTTACGCGGCGGCCGCAGCTTCAGTATCTACATCTATAGCAGCCTCAGAAGTTTCATCTTTCCTCCGCTCTAGGCTCAATCAGATCCAAACGGACGTGGATCAGAGCGTCTCAAGGGATGACATCTTGGCGTCCTTCAAATCCGCTAACCTGGCGATTGATTTCTTGTGCGACACTGCTCAAATCCAGCTAAAACTAGCAGCCAAAACCATGGCTCTAGTCTCGGCAGCAAGGAGGCCTTTATGGCTCAAACCTTGGATCGCGGACAACGCGTCCAAGTTTAACCTCTGTGCGCTCCCCTTTGAACCCGGCCGCCTTTTCGGCGCGGAATTAGATAAGATCATGGAAGGTCTTTCCGATAAAAAA
Source organism: Bufotes viridis (assembly GCA_033119425.1). NCBI lineage: Eukaryota > Metazoa > Chordata > Amphibia > Anura > Bufonidae > Bufotes > Bufotes viridis. The sequence continues at coordinate 21,343,855 of CM065591.1, forward strand.
GGGAAATCCCTTCCTCAACAGCCCTTTCGGGGTAGAGGCCGGCAGGAGCGTCCCAGTAGAGCAGGCCAACAGTCCAGACCTGGAAGATCTTGGGGGGCACAACGCAAGTTTGCGAAGCGTCCTCGCAAGGGTACCAAGGAGGCAAGACCCTCCTGACTATGGGCCTCTCCGAGGCTCTCGGTTGACCCCCGCTACCCCTGCCATCTCTCCCCTGGAGTTCCCCGTACCAGATCCTCATATCCCAGTGGGAGGATGGCTTTCCCACTTCAGGGACATTTGGAGTCAAGAGATTCCAGATCCGTGGGTCGTCAAGATCATCTCTCAGGGCTATCGCATAGACCTAACTTCTTCTCCTCCAGAGAGGTTTGTCAGGACCCAACGTCTCCAGTCGGACAGACAAGTCATTCTGGAGACGTACATCCGAGATTATATATCCAAAGGGGCCCTAGAGGAAGTTCCGTCAGGGGAGCGGGGTTTAGGGATTTATTCACCAGTTTTTCTGGTACCCAAAAAGACAGGAGATCTCCGGATGATTATCGATTTGAGATATTTCAATCGATTTGTAAGGAAGACAAAGTTTCGTATGGAGACTATAAAGTCAGTTACCCATATTCTAAAGCCTGGAGATGTCATGGCTACGTTGGATCTCAAAGACGCCTATTTGCATGTACCAATTCACCCAATTTCTCGAAAATATCTGAGAATTGCGGTTCTACTGTCAGGGGAGGTAAGACACTTTCAGTTTACAGCCCTCCCTTTCAGAATCTCCTCTGCACCCCTCACCTTCACAAAGGTGGTAGTGGCGGTGGTAGCAGCTTTGAGACTCCAAGAGGTAACTATCATTCCTTACCTGGACGACTGGCTTTTGCTAGCCTCCTTGGTTCCAGTTCTAATCCACCATCTTCGACTAGCCATCTCTTTCCTGATGCGCTTAGGATGGATCATCAACTGGCAGAAGTCCAGCGTGGATCCTTCCACTTCCAAGACTTTCTTAGGCTTCATCGTCAACTCGGTGACCATGTCCCTTCATTTGACGTCCGAAAGGAGGATCGGATCCAGGACCTAGCCAGGTTCCTGTTTGTTCCTCGGCGGGTAAAGATCCGCACGTTGATGAGGATGGTGGGGCTCATGTCAGCGGCCACGGATGCGGTCCCGTGGGCTCTTTGGCACCTCCGTCCCCTACAATCGGAGGTCCTGTTCAAATGGGATGGAACCCGGCGGGGCTGGATTCCCTATACATTTTGCCCCTGCAAACTCGCCTCTCCCTCAAGTGGTGGTTTCACCTGCCAGAGGGCAAGTCTATCACCCAGCCACCCTGGGTGATATTGACTACAGACGCATCCCAAGTAGGCTGGGGTGCGCATCTGCTAGAGTCCCAAGTCAGCGGGACTTGGTCGCCTCAGGAGCGGCTTTTCTCCTCCAATCTTCGAGAAATGCGAGCTATCCGGCTAGCCCTCCTGTATTTTGCCCCTCAGCTCCAACACAGGGCAGTGAGGGTCCAGTCAGACAACATGACTGCAGTATTGTACATAAACAAGCAGGGAGGCACAAGATCTCCTCCCCTCCTAGCCGAGATGGGAATGATTCTTCGGTGGGCAGAGTCGAACCTTACCCATCTATCTGCAGTCCACATTCGAGGATCCCTCAATATGATAGCAGATCGCCTCAGTCGAGGACTACCCACCATGGAATGGGCTCTCCATCCGGAGATCTTCAAGCAGCTAGTTCTCAGATGGGGTTTGCCAGAGGTGGATCTCATGGCAACGAGGTTCAACGCCAAAGTCCCGAGGTTCTGCTCCTCTACAGGGAGGACAAACCCCTGGCGATAGATGCTCTGTCGATACCGTGGAGGTTCAGGCTGGCATACATCTTCCCTCCTTTTTCCATGATACCGAGGGTATTGATGAAGATTCGTCAGGATCAGGCAACGGTCATAGCCATCATACCGTTTTGGCCCAAGAGATCCTGGTTTACCCAACTCATGCTGATGAGTCAGGGACAATTTTGGCGACTCCCCCAGAGCAGACCCTGGTGTCGTGGGGCACACATCTCTGCTCAGATCTGCACAGATTCAACCTGACAGCCTGGAGGTTGACCAGTCCCTCCTCAGAGTAGAAGGGCTCTCTGAAGCGGTCCTGAGAACTTTATCGCATTCAAGGGCTGAATCCACAAACAAAGCCTACACCAGAATCATGAGAATCTTCTCTTTATGGTGTGCATCTAAAGGTATGGCGTCTGCAGATCCGCCTATACATGGAATTCTACAATTTCTCCAGGAAGGTCTTGACAAAGGACTTGCTCCAGCCACTCTGAAGGTACAGTTGGCTGCAGTATCGGCCTGCCTTAACAGGCCTTATTCTCGGGACCCGCTAATTAAACGCTTTCTCAAAGGAGCAGAAAGATTAAGGCCTACAATACTGAAGCCCATTCCACAATGGGACTTATCAGTAGTTCTCGAGGGGTTGTCATCTCACCCCTTTGAACCTTTGGAGGAGGTAAGTTTTAAAATGTTGACTTTGAAAGCTATTTTTTGTTAGCAATCACGTCTGCTAAAAGAGTTTCGGAGCTGCAAGCCTTCTCGGCCCTGGCTCCCTATACAATTTTCTTACAGGATCGGGTACTGCTGAGGTATCTACCTAGCTTCCGTCCTAAGGTACCTTCCTTCCACAATATTAATCAGGTGATATCCTTACCTGTTTTGTATTCTTCCTCCTCCAGTTCCCCAGAGAAACATCCTCTGGATATATTGAGATGCCTCCAGATCTATGTGGATAGATCTAAGGAGTTCAGGATAGAGGAGAACCTGTTTATCCTGTTTGCCGGTAAGTCCAAGGGCCGTAAAGCATCTAAAACGACCATAAGTCGTTGGATTAAGGAAGCCATCAAGGAGTCATTTCTTTCTCAATCCTTGGACCCTCCAGATTTTGTCAGAGCCCATTCTACCAGGGCTGTTGCTACCTCGGTGGCGGAGAGAAGCCTTCTTCCTTTAGAGACGATCTGTAGGGCAGCTTCCTGGAGCTCTGAGTCTACCTTTATTAGCACATTATAGGTTAGATGCTAAGGTGGCAGAATTTTCGGCTTTTGGACGAGCAGTTTTAAGTGCTGCAAGGCATCAGGGCCCTCCCTAGGGGTTCCTCTTGCTATGTCACCATCTGTGCTGCTGGTAGGACGTAAGGGAATCGTTAATTTCTAACGATAATTTGTTTTCCCTTAGTCCTAACAGCAGCACACAAATTTCCCTCCCTTGATATATATTCTTGTTATTAACACAATGGGATGAGGGGTGGTCCCTCTTTTTATGGGGCACAAAAGAGTTTTATTGGTTCTTGAGCTCATTAAATATTCCGCTGGTCCTACCAGTCCACGGGGGGCAATTAACCCCATCTGTGCTGCTGTTAGGACTAAGGGAAAACAAATTATCGTTAGAAATTAACGATTATACACAAGACATCCCACATACCATTTATAATATTCGTGCCTTCTTATGCAGCACTGGGGCCCCCTCAGCGACCAGGGGCCAGGTGTAATTGTTACCTCTACTGTTACACCCCTGCCTCTACATAATGACTTGCAGGTCAGATGAGTATATTTTTCTGATATTTTTACCTATTGTTATGGGTTCCTTTGCTGCTTTTACATCTTTTCTACAATGCACAGTGTGTTACCTCCATGTCCATTATATCATAAAATGTGGTATTTTCGTTCAGTAAAGATCTAAAAACTGATTTTGAATCCTCACTTAGGGTACTTTCACAATAGCGTTATTCTTTTCCGGTATTGAAATCCGGTAAAGGGTCTCAATACTGGAAAAAAAGCATCAGTTTTGTTCCAACGCGTTCTGAATGGAAAGCAATCCGTTCAGTATGCATCAGGATGTCTTCCTTTCCGTCCCTTGTACGGTATTTGACTGGCTAAAATACCGCAGCTTGCTGCGGTATTTTTTCCGGCCAAAATCCCGGAACACTACTGCACTTGCCGGATCCGGCATTAATTTCCATAGAGATGCATTAATGCCGGATCCAGTACCAAGTGTTCCGGAAATTGCTGCATTGTCAGATACGGTTTTCCTGTCTGTGCCTGCGCAGGGACATAGGAGGAGATATTTTTGCTTTTGATCTTTGAAAAAAATGAAATACCAGATTCGTTATTCCGGATGATACCGGATGCGACGGATCCGTCTAACGGATACGGAAAAAACAGATTCTCGTTTGCTTACGGTTTTCAGGATCTAGCAGGCAGTTCCGTTACCGGAACTGCCTGCTGGATCCGAACACTGCTAGTGTGAAATTACCCTTACTGAAAGGTTCTGACTAGAGATGAGGGACTTTCTTGGAATTCTTTTGGGATCGGATTATAACGAATCAGTCAAAAAATTTGATTCGGTTTCTAATCAATTCTACTCAAATCAAAACTGCTTCTATTGGCCTTAAAATTGGTGTATAAAACTCTGATGAACTTTTCATTGATACCATTCTGGGGTGCATATAACTTTTTGATCACTCTTTATTAAATTTTTTGTAGAAAATGAAACGACCAAAAACGGCGAATCGGCCATTTTGACGCTTTTTTCCGTTTTGCTGTTTGCCGTCTGGGGAATATATTTTTATATTTTTATACTATGGGCGTTTTTGCACATTGCGACACCCATGATGTTTATTTTTTTAATTTTTTTAGTTCTTTTATTTTTATTTTGGAAAAAGGGGGGTGATTTGCATTTTTATGTTAATTTATTTATTTTTACACTTTTTTTTTTTCTTACACTTTTTTATAGTTCCCATAGGGAACTATAACATGCAATCATTAGATGGCTATTCTCATGGACTCCAATGCACTTGCATTGGAATCTTTGATAATTTTACTACTTTCCTATGAAGCCCTATTACAGGCAAGGGCTCCATAGGAAATACTATGCAGCAGCCTCTTGTCATTCATAAAGACAGGGGCTGCTGCATACATGCTCCGGCTCCTCCGATCGCCACACGAGGGAGCCGGAGCACAACCGAAAGTTTAACTTTCGGTTTGGATCGCACACAGATGCCGTGGTCAGGATTGACCACAGCATCTGAGGGGTTAAATGACTGCGATCGGCATTACTGCCGTTTGCGGACATTAGCTGCGGGTGTCTGCTATAAAAAGAAGACGGACACCTGCGGCTATGGAGTGAGCGTAATCTTTAAAGACCCAGCCAGCACCGTACTATTATGGCGCTGGTCGGGAAGGGGTTAAGTAACCAACATATTACATATACGGTCATGCAGCTACATTATGGAAATTACAAGTGCCCCAGCTGGTCTTTGCAAAAAATCCAATTCCACTTGCAATATTTTTCAACTACTTATGCAAATACAAGGAGTAATCGGATTGCTTGCTAGCGGCAACTATGACATTTCTAATTTACACATTGGTACAAATGACATTACCGCATAGAACACATACAGTGGGTATTGATAAACATGCTGTCGTCATTGGTTATAATTTACTTACGGACGCTGCTCTATTAACGGTCGCAGGGAAATCGGTTGGTACTTATAACAAATCACGATATGGCCTTTTCCTCAAAGTGCCGGTGCCACTGCATCCTTGGAAAAACGGAATTGGTCCCGGCAGCTCCTCCAGCGACTCTTTACTTCAGAAACTTGTAATAACAATACAAAAAATATATATATTTTACCACAAAAAATAAGAATTTTAGAGGATAACTTATGCCATGTGCTATAATCACGCACGTATAGATTGTCCAGTTTTTACTTACCAAACCTCTTCCGTCTGTGGGCATGACTACTCTCTCAAACTGTAGCAAATATTTTTTTGACAGTTTCTGTTCATGCTTCATCTTTCTTGGAACGGTCCAAGTATTCGGCAGACCCGATATTCCAAATACATGGCCGCTCCTTCACCATGACATCGACATTATTTGGGGCCTTTGGCATGTTTTCCTTGGCTCCGCGAGGGCAAGAGAAGTCTAGAAACGAATACCTTTCCCCTGCAGTGCCTGCAGACAAACACTGATAAGTTCACTTCCAGTCTTTGAAATCCTTTCCCTGTTGCTAATTAACTTGCGTTTACAACGCAACGCAGTAAATCCGGATGCAATGCGTTTTTCATGCAGCCCCATTCACTTCTATGGGGCCTGCGTTGCATGAAAAACTCATAATATAGAACATGCTACGATTTTCACTCAACGCACAAGTGATGCATGAAAAACAACGCTCATGTACACAGATCCATTGAAATGAATGGGCCAGGATTCAGTGCATGTCACGCACTGCACCCAGGCGGAAAACTCGCCCGTGTGAAAGGGGCCTTTGCCGTTGTGTAGTGTAGTGAGAAATTTACAGCCCTTTTTGGCTTGTATTAGTGGAAAACAAATATATATTTGCCGGGTTTGCCGTACAGCGGTTCAGTTATATGTTCTAAAGCCCTTTTTGGCGTGTATTGGGGGGGGGGGGGGGGGCTTGTTAGGTGTTGTTTGGTGAAGTGAGAAAATTACAGACTTTTTTGGGGTGTTTTAATTTCCTTTTTATTTATTTATTTGATCTAACAGTATGTCAGACAGAGAAGTGCCAGGCCCTGCACAAGGGAATGGCAGAGGCCAAAATGTTTCTGGCGCATGCACAAGTCGCAGCAGAGTAAGGGGTCATGGCAGCAGGTGTCGCAACGAGAGGCCTGAGCTCCTGTTGTCATCTAGCGGTTGTGTCTTGACCAGCAACCCAGAGGTTCTTGAATGGTTGACTCGGTCATCCACTTCGTCCCAAGTGACATCAGACACCCCCAGCCAAGAGTCAGTGGGTTCATCAGACACAACCCTTAGTTGGCATGGCCCGGGAGCAGGCCCTGTGCCCTCACCTGTCCTCAATCTGCCTCTGTCCTTTTCTGTTCCCTCAGCCGGAGAAGTATTGTATGCTGTGGGTTCAGCTCCAATGTACAGCGAGGACGAGCTACTAGAGGACAATCAGCAGCTACTGTCCAGCCAAGATGTGGAGGAGACATCCGCTGCTAACTCTGGTAGGCGGGCAAGTAGTGATGAGGAAAGTGGTGATGGAGCTGGTGTGAGCAGTGAGGCTTCTGACCCAGAGACCGTTGAGGAGGACATCAGTGACATGCAGACAGTACTCGATGATGATGTAGTCGATCGCACTTAGGAGCCGGGTGAATTAGGGGCTTCATCATCATTGGGAGAAGAGGGTGGCAGCTTGCCCGTGAGGCAGCAGCGAAGCCAGCAAGTCGCTAGCGTGGGCGGGAGTCAGCAGTGTGACTGCTTCACAGGAGCCTACCTGCCCGGAAAGTAGGGGTGCAGGGGTTCACGGAAGCAGCGGCGGCAGGAGTCAGTCAGTGCAGAGTGTTGGGGGTAAAATCACCTACTCGGTGGTGTGGCAGTCTTTTGTTAAGCAGCCAGAGGAGGTAAACATGGCAATTTGTAGAATCTGTGGGCAGAAGGTGAAGCGTGGCCAGGGTGTCAATGTTGGCACCACGGCCCTGCATCAACATATGCGGCGTCACCATAAAGTGGCCTGGGAGAACTGTGGCTCTGATGTGGTGGTCCAGCCTGCCTCAGCAACTGCTGCATCACCCAGTGGCATGCACCTAATTTCATGCAGTCAAGGCTCCACCACCTCATCGAAGGGAGCTTCACCTCATCATGTGGTTGTGATGCTCCTGTTCCTCCGCCTACTCCTCATCAGTCATTCCATCAGAAATCGATCACCGAAGCGTTTACCAAGAGACATCAGTATGGGTGCACTCATCCAACGAGGCAGCTGACCCAGACACACAGTGGCATTATGCAGTGGAGATAGGGACAGGGAGTCCCTCTGAATCACTTGCACAAATGTCCCGATGCATGCTCACTTGCTTCGGCAGAGGGATGACTTACGGCTCTCCACCTTGTTGAACCCTCAATACTGGTCCAAAATGGGGGCCTTTTGTGCACCCGCTGAGAGGGAGGACAAACTGAACTACTATAGAGACATCCTATGTAGTCAGTTGGCCGCTGCCTATCTGCGCCATTGTCCATCCTCTTGCAGGTCTGAGGGCCCTCTGCGCTCACATTCCTTGGCTGCTATAGCGGGGGGGGGGGTGGTAGGAGCAGGACCTCAACCAGCAGGTGGTGGTATACTTGAACAGCACCCTGCCACCTGCCACCCCACATTGAAGATCCGCTGAGTCTGTTGAGCAGCCAAACTGGATTTGTGGCCGCAACTGGGGGCCATAGTTACCACAAGAAGAACTCGCCTGTCCACCCAAAATGTGGCGAGACTGACCTTTGTCAAGATGGATTAAGCGTGTATTAGCCAGGAATTCCACCCACCAAAGTCTGATGCATCAGACTAGATCATCCATGGTGCCACACCTACACTTTGACAAAAGAGACCGGTTTCTTCTGCTACCTGCCTCAGCTACTACTAGCTTCTGATGCTGCCACCTACCTGATGTCACACATCTGAGGACAAGTACTCCTTCTTTTACCTATCATCTTAAGCTGGTACTGGTATTGCCACCCACCTCCCCACTCTGTCACCGGGTCATTCTGTGGTCTCCTAATGCTGCTGCAACCTTCACACTATGTCACCTTGCCACTCCCTGGTCTCCTGATGCTGATGCCACTTCCACACTATGTGACCTTGCCACTCTGTGGTCTCCTAATGCTGCTGCCACCTCCACACCATGTTCCCTTGCCAATATGTGGTCTCCTGATGCTGTTGCCACCTTTACACTATGTCACCTTGCCACTCTGTGGTCTCCTAATGCTGTTGCTACTTTAACATTATGTCACCTTGCCACCTGATGCTGCTGCTGTTACCTCCACATTGTCATTGTGCCACCCTGTGGCCTCCTCCTGATACTGCTGCCACCACTTCCACACTCTGTCATTGTGCCACTCTGTGGCCTCTTTATGCTGCTGCCCCCTCCACACTCTGTCATTGTGCCATCCTGTGGCCTTCTCCTGATGCTTCTGCTGCCACCTCCACACTCTGTCATTGTTCCACTCTGTGGTCTCATCATGTTGCTGCTGCCCCCACCACACTTTCATTGTGCCATACTGTGGCCTCCTCCTGATGCTGCTGCTGCCACCTTCACACTGTCATTGTGCCACTCTGTGGCTTCCTGATGCTGCTGCTGCCACCTCCACACTGTTATTGTGGCACCCTGTGGCCTCCTCCTGATGCTGCTACTAGGAGTAAGGTGGACTGCACAGCGGGACCACTGAAAATCAGAATCCGCAGACACTTATCAGATGGTACCAATTTGGAAAATAAGAACAAAAAAACATTAAAACATATATCTGCTATCATATTTCCTATCATATTCTCCATGTGCATGAAGGTAACAGTTCACACTTGGAGATGAAAGGTATTGAAATGGTGACTTTGCCAGTCAGAGGTGGAGATGCGCACTGCAGATGTATATTCAAATTGAATACTTGTGTATGTAATGGACTAAACTGTAAACAAAGTTTTATATTACATTGTTGATTTTGACCTGTTTTGGTGCACGTGTGTGTGTCTTTTTTTTCTAGTTTTTCCTATGTATAATGCTGGCTGGGTCTGCTGTATCTGAGGTCAGTGGGGGACATTCACTGCGAGCTGTTGTCACACATGTATTACATTTTTAAATGAATTGAATTCAGCTCCGCCCCAACCTCTGATATAAGCAGCACCAGTATTCACACCACCTTGCTACGAATAAGGGTGTTATATACATCCGAAAAGAGTCACAGGAGGTGCGTTTTTCTGTGCACTATGTGTTTGGCATACCTAAATTTTATGACTATTTCTCAATAAAGGATTCCATTGTTTTATCCGGAGGCTTGAATGAACTTTCTTTTCAAGTTTGCAATTCCTCCACAAACTTCCCAAAGTACAGGGGGAAATAACTACAATCAGCGTCATACACCGGGCTTAATCTGAAGTAAGAGGCATCGACCTCTCAATAAATTTGTCATATCCTTGCCCGCCCATGTATAAGAAATGAAATCTATGCCATCCATGAACTCCTAGGTACCACAGATTTTACTTTCTGGAGCACCGACTTCTCGTAATGTGCCAACATGTTTAGGAGGCGTGTGCCACTTAACATATTTGGTACATCTTAGCCCAGTGTATTTTTTCTGACTTTATTAAATAAGGCAATTTATTTATAATTTTGGAGACATTAACTACTTTGATGTACTTTGTATAAAAGCGCCAAAAAAAAAATGTCTGCAGGAAGTTATGGAGTACACCCTCCACCTCCAAAACCCATGGCGTTGTATGAAGCTGTATACAGTCTTGTGTGTGTAGTGTATATACAATGGTAGACTTTTCACCATGCAAACCAAGCAAATGTTTGAGGCCCCAGAGATCAGGGTCTCCCTGCTGACCACAATGGGTTCTCAGCTGTAGATCAGTCGCAGAAGTTCCACCAGACATACATAACTCCAATAGTATAACCAGCGTCAGACTGAAGTCCTTGGGCCCACCAGAGGAAATTATTCTGAGGGCCCACCCTCTGTTCTATTAGTGGTCCATTTTTGTCAGAGTTGGGTACTACTAAACTATTAAATATTTTTTTCTCCACTATATTCACTGAGGAAAATAAACTGTCAGATGAAATGCAGAATGTAAAAGTAAATTCCCAATTAAAAGTGCCCTGTCTGACCCAGGAAGAAGTACAACAGCGACTTAAAAAGATTAAAATAGACAAATCGCCAGGACCAGATGGCATACACCCCCGTAGCCTAAGGGAATTAAGTGATGTCATAGCCAGACCCTTATTTCTGATATTTACGGACTCTATACTGACAGGGAATGTTCCACAGGATTGGCGCATAGCAAATGTGGTGCCAATATTCAAAAAGGGTCCAAAAACAGAGCCCAGAAATTATAGGCCGGTAAGTTTAACATCCGTTGTTGGTAAACTGTTTGAAGGTTTTCTAAGAGATGCTATTTTGGAGTATCTCAATGAAAATAAGCAAAGAACACCATATCAGCATGGCTTCATGAGGGATCGGTCATGCCAAACGAATTTAATCAGTTTCCATGAGGAGGTAAGTTCTAGACTTGACAGCGGCGAATCAATGGATGTCGTATATCTGGACTTCTCCAAATCATTTGACACTGTACCGCATAAAAGGTTAGTATATAAAATGAGGATGCTCGGACTGGGAGAAAATGTCTGTATGCGGGTAAGTAACTGGCTGAGTGACAGAAAACAGAGGGTAGTTATTAATGGTACACACTCAGATTGGGTCACTGTCACTAGTGGGGTACCTCAGGGGTCAGTATTGGGCCCTATTCTCTTTCATATATTTATTAATGATCTTGTAGAAGGCTTGCACAGTAAAATATCAATTTTTGCAGATGACACTAAACTGTGTAAAGTGATTAACACTGAAGAGGACAATATACTGCTACAGAGGGATCTTGATAGATTGGAGGTTGGGCAGAGAAGTGGCAGATGTGGTTTAACACTGACAAATGTGAAGTTATGCACATGGGAAGGAATAAAGCAAGTCACCTGTACATACCAAAAGGTAAAACACTCAGTAACACTGACAGGAAAAAGGATCTAGGAATTTTAATAAACAGCAAACTAATCTGCAAAAACCAGTGTCAGGCAGCTACTGCCAAGGCCAATAAGATAATGGGTTGCATAGATGCCGTGATGAGAACATAGTCCTACCACTTTACAAATCACTGGTCAGACCACACATGGAGGACACATAGCTCTGCTATGTCTGCCTTGTTCACAGGAGCCCAGAACTGTACACAGTCCCACCATGCCTCATTTTTTAGACCTGGCATGTGTAGGGAGAAGTCGCAGTTTGCGGAACAAAGGTCCACAATCTGCATCGGAAATATATCCAATTTAGGCGTATTTCTGTTTATTAAATGACCCCCATAGGTTTTAAGGCTGAAAAAAAGACATCTGTCCATCTAGTTCAGCCTGTTATTCTGCAAGTTGATCCAGAGGAAGGCAAGAAAACCCCATGAGGTGGAAGCCAATTTTCCAAATTTTTCATAAAAAATGTATTACTGCAGCATGGGTTACTAGTGCATCGGGGTGCTATACTGTATGCAAGGCTAAGGTTGAGTGAGAATTTATGTACCTTTTATAGAACCTCTCCAAACCTATTCATGGCAAAATTATTGTAGCTTCAGTCCCTACCGGCTCACATTCAATATCACCCCACAGTATCTAAAAAACAAACAAAAAAACAAACAAACATTAGAAATGTGCAACGTACAGATCGGGAAGATCGGGGAATTTAGAGTGGCCCCCAGAAGACTGTGCAGCATAAGTAGGCAAGACCAAAATAAATAGGCAGGGACAACAGAAGTAGGTTGGGGCCTGCAATGCCATAGTGCAGCACAAAATACCACCCCAGAAGAACGAAATATCAAAATGCAGCACAAAATACTACTTTAGCAGAACCAAATATCACAGTGCAGCACAAAAAACTGCCTCCTTGAGCACAGTACTCAACGGCATCACTATCCCATCCTGAGGACGGTGATACAGTTTAGTTCCAATCATGTACAAAAAAAAGTGGGGCAGCCATAGTGTACATAGACCAGCATTGTATATGTATGGCGCATCGGGATGTGACTTGCCATCCAGCGCCGTACATGTATGACGCTCTGATCAGGCAGGTGCGCCCGTTTGATTAGCAGCAGGGACCCGGCTGTTCCTGTATCCACCAGCATCAGTAAATACAGCGATTCCAGCGCATTTACCCCTTTTATGCTGTGGTTAATGCTGACCGTCGAATGTACGGGGTTTTGCAAAGGGAGGGGGCTCTCTGTCTGACCCTATCGGGGTCCCTGCGCTGTGGTCGTGGGGGCTCCCGAAGGCTGCTATTGCAACCTGATGCTTTACACAGGCATTGAAGCCTGCCAACTCAAAACAATATTTTCATATTTTCAAAAATGCTTTTGCTGTGTAAAACAAAACAAAAAAATAGACATATTGGGCATCGCCGCATCTGTAATGGCCTGCTCTATAAAAAATATAATGTGAAAAAAAATAGAAAACCTGGCCTCACAAAAAGTGTAATACCAAGTGATCAAAAAGTTGCATGCACCCTGAAATGGTACCAATGAAAACATCACCACATCACACAAAAATGAGCCCCTACATAAGACAATCGCTAAAAAAATAAAGAAAATATGGCTTTCAGAAAATAGTGATACAAAAATAAGATTTATTCTTTTCAAAAATGCTTTCATGGCCTAGAAGTCTTCTCACGCCAATTAAGGTGCTCTCTTCCAGGAGAGAGAGTACCCCCGCAAATCCTGACTTAGGCCTCTCCGACAGTTAAGCCAGTAGTCTCTCCTCTGAATTGATGAGGGACAATCGCCCTGAAACAGCTGTCTGCAGATGAGATGCTGGCTTAATTAATATCTGAGTCATGTCTCGAGGCCTATTTAAAGGGTCAAACATTGACTTATAGGATATCTGCCTTACATCTGGTGTCATTAGAGGAGGAGCTTGTTTGCTCCCCTTTCTTCCCAGAATTCGAGAGGAGTGTGTATAGCCTATAAGTCTCCTTACGCCGATTAAGGCACTCTCTCTACAAGGAGCGATAGTACACCCCAAAAATAGTATAAAACAAAAACAAAATAATGCACATTTTGGGTATCGCAATGATACTAATGATGATGGCAACTCAGCCTCCGAAAAAATAAGTCGTCACACAGCTCCACTGAAAGAAAAATAAATGTATGGTTGTCAGAAAATGGCTGTACTGATATCCGGAGGCTGTTAAGAGCAACATTGTGCTTGTAAACCAATCCATCAAAATGTGTGCTGCCAAAACCAAAAGTTGGTGTTTAACTTCAGAAGCCAGCAGCATACCAAAACGGCAGTTTACATCCACATCTATGGCATTTTAGTACCAAGTAGAACTCGCCTAACGATTAAAGAGGCATGATGTATCTCAGATGGCACAAGCTGGGCACAGTATATTTGATATCTGTGGAAAAATTTAGATTTTTCACTTTCCACCATCTGCTGTAAATAAATTTTTGCAAAACACCTGTGGGGTCAAAATGCTCCCTACAACCCTTGGTAAATTCTCTGACGGATGTGATTTCTCTAATGGGGTCACTTCTAGGGGGTTTATTTTTTTATTTGACCTCAGAGCCTCTGCAGTGGTCTGCCAGCCATGCATAAATCACCAAACTAGATCTCAAATACACATGGTGTTCTTTCTCTTTGGAGCCCTGTGGCGTGCCCATACAGCACTTTACGACCACATATAGTGTGGTGACGTATTCAGGAGAAAATAGTTAACAAGTTATGGGGTGCTGTTTCTCCTGCTACTCCTTGTGAAAATGAAAACATTTTATTGAAAGAAATTACATTTTTCATTTTCACAGCCAAGTGTTTCTCAATTCTGTGAAATGTCTGTGGGTTCAAGACACTCAGTACACTGCTATATAAATTTCTTGAGAGTAGTTTCTTGAGTGAAGGTTTCCACTATAGGGCTACATCAGAGTCTCTTGTGACATAGTGTGAAATGTGACATAGTGAACGAAAACCGTTCCGGAGAAATCTGCTTTTAAAAAGCCATATGGCGCTTCTTCCCTTCTGATTCCTGCCATGTGCCCCTACAGCAGTTTGCGATCCCATATGGGCTGTTGCCATATTCAAGAGAAAACAAGTAACAAATTATGGGGTGATATTTATCCTGTTACCCATTGTGAAAATTAAATATTTGGGGCTAAAGCAACATTTTATTGGAAGAAATGATTTTTTATTTTCACAGCATAGTGTTTCTAAATTCTGTAAAAAGCCTGTGGGTGTTAAAACACTCAGTATACCCCTTACTTACACTCCTTAATAAATTCTATAAGTAGTTTCCAAAGTGGGGACACTTTTTGGAAAGTGACCCAGCTGTGCCCCCCAATACTCCCAAATACTATCCTGAAGTAATATCAGTGCCCCTTATAGTAATAGTGCTCCTCCAAGTCCCACCAATAGTAATGCCCTTCTAGAATGCCCTCATCCCCCACTAATCCCACTTTCTCTAACCAGAATATTCCTTTAACCTCCTAAGGCCCCTTTCACACGGGCGAGTTTTCCGCGCGGGTGCAATGCGTGAGGAGGACGCATTGCACCCGCACTGAATCCTGACCCATTCAGTTCTATGGGGCTGTGCACATGAGCGGTGATTTTCACGCATCACTTTTGCGTTGCCTGAAAATCGCAGCATGTTCTATATTCTGCGATTTTCACGCAACGCAGGCCCCATAGAAGTGAATGGGGATGCGGGAAAATCGCAAGCATCCGCAATCATGTGCGGATGCGTTGCGATTTTCCCGCATGGTTGCTAGGATACGATCGGGATGGGGACCCGATCGTTATTATTTTCCTTTATAACATAGTTATAAGGGAAAATAATCGCATTCTAATTACAGAATGCAATGTTCCCGGGCTTGAAAGGGTTAAAAATAATAAAGAGTTAACTACCTTCTCCCATTGTACGCGCAGAGCCCCAGAACGTCGTCTCTCTTGATAGTTTGGCTGCTTGAGGACCTGTGAGACGTCACAGGGTCACATGGTCCAATCATAGAAGCATTTGAGTGACCATGTGACCCATGTGATCTCATGACATCACGGCAGGTCCTTCATCGAACATCTGTTGTCTCGATGAAGGACCTGCCGTGATGTCACAGGATCACATGGGTCACATGGTCCACTCAAATGCTTCTATGATTGGACCATGTGACCCTGTGACGTCACCACAGGTCCTCAAGCAGCCAAACTATCAAGAGAGACGACGTTCTGGGGCTCTGCGCGTACAATGGGAGAAGGTGTTAACTCTTTATTATTTTTAACCCTTTCAAGCCCGGGGAACATTGCATTCTGTAATTAGAATGCGATTATTTTCCCTTATAACTATGTTATAAAGGAAAATAATTACACATACAGAATACTCATCCCGAAACCAGACTTCAGTGATGAAGTCTGACTTCTGGTCTGGGTACCAAGCATGCGGATTTTTTCACGCGCGTGCTCAACGCACTACAAACGTTAGCACACGCGCGGAAAAATCGCGGCGATTCCCGCAACGCACCCGCATCTTATCCGGGCGTCAAACATGACGCCCGTGTGCAAGAGGCCTAACAGTCCCGTTAAAATTGGAAAAACCCTCCCAAAAATGTCACTTTTTTATGGTAGATTTTTAACCACTTGAAGACCACAGGTTTATACCCCCCTAGTGACCAGGCCCTTTTTTACAAATCCGCACTACACTACTTTCACCGTTTATTGCTCCATCATGCAACTTACCACCCAAATGAATTTTACCTCCTTTTCTTCTCACTAATAGAGCTTTCATTTGGTGGTATTTCATTGCTGCTGACATTTTTACTTTTTTTGCTATTAATAAAAATTTAACGACATTTTTGCAAAAAAATGACATTTTTCACTTTCTGTTGTAATTTTTTTAAAAACTACATTTCTATATAAATTTTTCTCTAAATGTATTGTTCTACATGTCTTTGATAAAAAAAAGTCCAATAAGTGTATATTTATTGGTTTGGGTAAAAGTTATAGCGTTTACAAACTATGGTGCAAAAAGTGAATTTCGGCATTTTGAAGCAGCTCTGACTTTCTGAGCACCTGTCATGTTTCTTCAGGAGCTAGAATGTCAGGAAAGTATAAATACCCCCAAATGACACCATTTTAGAAAGAAGACACCCCAAAGTATTCGCAGGGGGCATGGTGAGTTCATGTATCATTTCATTTTTTTCACAAGTTAGCGGAAAATGACACTTTCTGAGGAAAAAAATAATAATAAAGTTTCCATTTCTGCTAACTTCTGGCAAAAAAATAAAAATCTCATACGGGCTCATTATGCCCCTCAGTGAATACCTTGGGGTGTCTACTTTCCGAAATGGGGTCATTTGTGGGGTGTTTGTACTGTTCTGGCATTTTGGGCGGGCTAAATTGTGAGCAGCCATGTAAAAGCTAAAGGTACTCATTGGTTTTAGGGCCCCTTTGCGACCCAGGCTGCAAAAGTGGCACTCATGTGGTATCGCCGTACTCAGGAGAGTAGGGCAATGTGTTTGGGGTGTATTTTTACATATACCTATGTTGAGTGAGAGAAATATCTCTGTAAACTGACAACTTTGTATAAAAAATTTAAAAATTGTCGTTTACAGAGATATTTCTCACACTCCAGCAGGGGTATATATAAAAATACACCCCAAAACACATTGCCCCACTTCTCCTGAGTACGGCGATACCACATGTGTGACACTTTTTGCAGCCTAGATGCGAAAGGGGCCCTAATTCCAATGAGTACCTTTAGGATTTCACAGGGCATTTTTACGTATTTGGATTCTCACGCTTTAGGACCCCTAAAATGCCAGGGCAGTATAAATACCCCACAAGTGACCCCATTGTGGAAAGAAGACACCCCAAGGTATTCCGTGAGGGCATGGCGAGTTCACATAAAAAAATTTTTGACACAAGTTAGCGGAAATTGATATATATATATATATATTTTTTTTTACAAAGTCTCATATTCCACTAACTTGTGACAAAAATAAAATTTTACATGAACTCCCCATACCCCTCACGGAATACCTTGGGGTGTCTTCTTTCTAAAATGGGGTCACATGTGAGGTGTTTGTACTGCCCTGGCATTTGAGGGTCTCCGCAATCATTACACGTATGGCCAGCATTAGGAGTTTCTGCGATTCTCCGTATATTGAGCATACGGGTAATGAGATTTTTTTTCCGTTCAGCCTCTGCGCTGAAAAAAAAAAAAATGAACGGCACAGATTTTTTCATTCGCATCAGTCAATGTGGATGAAAAATCTCTGCCAAAATCAGTGACTGCGGTGCGGTGGGCTGGGCGCTAGCTACCTAACAAGTAGCTAACTAACTGGCGGTGATAAGGGACCCTTATGCCCCATTCACACGTCCGCAATTCTGTTTGCGGAACGGAATTGCGGACCCATTCATTTCTATGGGGACAGATTCTTGTCCCGCTCGGATCCGGAATTACGGATCCGCGCTCCGGGTCTGCACTTCCGTTCCGCAAAAATATAGAACATGTCCTATTCTTGTCCGCAACTGCGGACAAGAAAAAGCATTTTCTATATAGTTCTGTGCGGATCTGCAAAATGCGGAAAGCGCATTGCCGGTGTCCGTATTTTATGGATCCGCAGATCCATGGATCCGCAAACACATACGGACGCCTGAATGAGCCTGTAGGGGGTGATTAGTGACAGGGGGGTGACAGGGGTGATCAGGGGGTGACATGGGTGATCAGGGGTTAATCAGTGATGGGGGTGGGGGGGTGTGTGTGTAGTGATTGGTGCACTTTTCCTATTTTCCTCTGGTGGTCCCAAACAAAGGGACCACCAGACGATCAGACATTAGGCATATCAGACGCTGTTTAAAAAACAGCGTCTGATATGCGATTTAAATGCGGTTTTTTCCGCATCTACAGCCTGCCAGCGCATGATCAGCGCTGGCAGGCTGTAGTTTCAGTTGTCCCGGCTCCGATCACATGAACGCGCGCGCGTTCATGTGAAATCTCAGGTCTCACGAGATGACGCCGATAGGCGTGACTGAGACCTGAGAGAGCCGCCGCGCTGACGCCCATCGGCGTTAGCGTGGCGGCAAGAGGTTAATGTGTGTCTGCAGTAAATATTGTTGACACACAACCCAGGGGACACTATTGCATTCTTAAACCCCCATTTTGGGGCATATATAGTGTAGTGAATAACGTTTATTATGTTATTTTTACGGGAAAGCTAAAAAAAACAGCAATTTTTACATTATTTTGTGTCATTTCTTTACGGCGTTCACTGTGTGGTAAAAATAACGTAATTTAAGTGGGTCACTACAGTGATGATAATGGCACATTTCTATATATTGTTTACTGTTTTTTCTCTCCTCCTGCAGCCTATCAGCTGCTCCCTTCTTGTCTACCAGACTGATGGGGGGGGGGGCTGCTTTATCTGCTCACATCTCTGGTTTGGTAACAGACAATATGGGAATGACAGCAATATGTTCAGTACAGGGGAAGATACAACTGATAGAAATTGGGATGCAGGTAATACTGCTGAAAGTTAAAGTAAAAGCAGGTTTTAAACAAAAGCAAAGGCAGGTGCACTCTGCGATAATACTAAACCCTCACACTGATGTAAAATTGAGAGGTTAGTTCGACATTTCCTACTAGGAGGACATGTCTTAAGCTCGGGCACCGCGCCAAGGTCTCTCAAGTAGACCGAGGCCCTATCACCCTATATATATGCACAACTGCATGAGGATTTGAGCATATCCTGCCTGTTTAACACCACACAACATTTTCTAATGGTTTGTAAAAGCCGGTTTTAAAGAAATTATTTCCGACTCGATTTCTAACAGTGATTTCTCCCCTGTTGTTTTAGCTGTCATTTTGGTCTTGTATAAAATACCAGTTTCATGTTTCCAGCGGCTACCATTGAGGAGATATCAGTATTTAAAGCAGCCCTCCCCCCTCCACTTTCTGCCAGAGCCCAGCTCTGACAAAACAATTATGGTAGATAGTTAAATAGTTAGTTAAGGGTCAAGTATCCAGAACATAATACAAAATAACCTACCAACTAAGCCCAGGCAACTTCTTTCTGCCTGTTAGTGTCCCAGTGCCTCCTTGTGTCAGGAACAGACTATGTATGACTGGGAGCTGCCTGTCCAGCAGCCTGCTGTGTTACTGATGCCACCGCCACTATATTACTGCTGCACTGCTGCTGTTCTTGTGGGTCACTACAGCTGAGGCTGCACATCCTATCTGCACTTCCTGCCTGACTTCCTGCACCTGCTGCCAGTACCGATCAGAGGAGCGAGGAGCAGCGCAGCCAGCCTGACTTCCTGTGTACCCACAGGAGAACAAGCGAGGAGGAGCCAGGCCAACCAAGACAGTTAGATCATAGAAGATGCACGGCACTCATCACGCTGCCCTGCTCAGCAGTATTGTGCTGGTGATGGCAGTGTGATATATGTATGTTGTCATCTGTGAATAAAGTAAGCCCAGCCCACCTTCTTAGCGTCCATTCATACGTCTGCATGTGTTTTGCGGTCCGCAAAACACGGACACCGGCAATGTGCTTTCTGCATTTTGTAGACCACACATCGCCGACACTATAATAGAAAATGCCTTTTCTTGTCCACAGTTGCGAACAAGAATAGGACATGTTCTATTTTTTGTCGGGGAAGGAAGTGCGGATCCGGAACTGCAGATCGGGACAGCACACAGTGTGCTGTCCGCATCTTTTGCGGTCCCATTAAAAATGAATGGGTCCGCACCCGTTCGGCATAATTGCGGAACGGATCCGGACCCATTCATGCTGACGTGTGAATGGACCCTTAATAGCAGTCAGTCTCTTGAGGGTCGGGGCAGTGGCATTTTGATTCGGGGCCCTGGCCCCAGATAGAAAGCCCTAGTGATGCCCCTGGATATGAATATACCCTTTATTACTTTCTCCATATAGCAACTGATTCACGAGACAAGGCTTTCTCCATAGGTAACATTGAACATCTCCCTTGTCCTGCTGGGTCCATATCTCAATCTAAAAGAATAAAGTCTTATCTGAGAATAATAAAAAGATAAAAAAAATTACTTGGTTAAGGTGCTTTAAAACTCTGAGCTGCTAGATGGATGTCTGATATTTTTTGTGTCTTATCATAAAACCATAAAGGAAAACCATAAATATCCTTCGACAGATGTAAATTGGACAGGAAGCGTATTTATATACTTTAGAAGGTCTGCATTAGTTTCTTCTTTCCTCCCATGTAAGAATTAAGACATGAAGCATCTACGATCAATATGGTTTCTGTTGAGTCTGGTTCTCTTGTACCCAGGAGCTGCATCCTCAGGTAAGTGACAGATCTCAATACCTGGAAGAGATATGGGTGGAGGAGTTGGGGGGAATAGAAAGTAGTGACAGTTTCTTAAGAAGTTGACTGCAGTGAACATACAGTACATTGTAGTCAGTAGTTTACTGCAAATGGTGTCCAAATTTTACATCCTTGGTGGACGAGACATTTTGTGCTTGTCCGTCTTGGACAAAAAAGTTTCTTATCTGATAACTGCATTAGAAATGAGCGAACCCGTTGAGGTTTTCTGAATTTTTTTAAAAAGTTTGGTTCGGGCCAAACCAGATTTGTTTTAATTGTCATAAAAAGTGGTATATAACACCCTGTAGTCTCCTAGGAATTTTTCGGAAAACGTTATCTCTTTTTGTTATTTTTTTTATAAATTTTTGCTTTCATTCATCTCCCTAAGATCTTAAACGCAATGACAGCAATAGTAAAGGAAGGATATCTGAGTAACAGTGACATACAACGCTATGGGTAAACGCACGTTTGACAGCGTTAACATACAGCGTGTTTAATAACACACAAGTCTCCTGCTTTATCATATTTCAAAGATTCCAAAAATTGGAAGATGGTGTTTAAACCCTTCAGGACCCAGCCTTATTTTACCTTAAGGACTCGGCCATTTTTTGCAAATCTGACCAGTGTCACTTTATGTGGTGATAACTTTAAAACGCTTTTACTTATCCAGGCCATTCTGAGATTATTTTCTCATCACATATTATACTTCATGGCAGTGGTACATTTGAGTCAAAATATTTCATTTTTATTTATAAAAAAATACCAAATTTACCAAACTCTTTGAAAAATTAGCAATTTTCAAGATTTCAATTCTCTGCTTTTAAAACAGATGGTGATACCTCCTAAAATAGTTATTTACCGTACATATTCCATATGTTTACTTCATGTTTGTATCATTTTGTCAATTATATTTTTTTTGGGGGGGACATTAGAAGGCTTAGAAGCAAATCTTAAATTTTTAGGATAATTTCCAAAATCTAATTTTTAAGGACCAGTTCAGGTCTGAAGTCACTTTGTGGGGCTTGCATAACAGAAAACACCCATAAATGGCCATTTTGGAAACTACACCCCTCAAGGTATTCAAAACTGATTTTAGAAACTTTGTTAACCCTTTAGGTGTTCCACAAGATTTAAAGGAAAATGGAGATGGAATTTCAGAATTTCACTTTTTTTGGCAGATTTTCCATTTTAATCATTTTTTTCCCGCTAACAAAGCAAGTGTTATCAGCCAAACAAAACTCAATATTTATTGCCCTGATTCTGTACTGTACAGAAACACCCCATATCTGGTAGTAAACTGCTGTACAGGCACACGGCAGGGCACAGAAGGAAAGGAACGCCATGTGGTTTGTGGAGGGCAGATTTCACTGGGATAATTTTAAGTTGCCATGTCACTTTTCAAGACCCCCTGATGCACCCCCAGAGTAGAAACTCAAAAAAAATTACCCCATTGTGGAAACTACGGGATAAGGTGGCAGTTTTTTTGGTACTATTTTAGGGTACATACTGTATGATTTTTGGTTACTCTATATTACACCTTTTGTGAGGTAAGGTAACAGAAAATAGCTGTTTTGGCACCATTTTTACTTTTAGTTATTTAAAATGTTCATCTGACAGGTTAGATCATGTGGATCTCACAGGGCTGATCTCAGTCTTCGAGAAGGCAAGCCCCGATGCCTATGGAAGACATCGGGCTTGTTCTTCTGATCACCGGGTCCCTGTCACTGCAGCACAGGGACCCAATGGGGAAGCGGAGGGTACGGAACCCTCTGCATGCTGTGGACAGCTTTCACCGCGGCATACAAGTGGTTAACATGCCGGTATCTGTGTTTTTCCGATGCCGGCAGTATGCAACAGGGGCCCAGCTGTCAGTGACTGCCGGGTCCTGGCCGCTGATCTGTCAATATTCAATAGACTGTCAAGTCTAGAACTTACCTCCTCATAGAAGCTGATTAAATTCGCTTGGCATCCCTCATGAAGCCATGCTGATATGGCGTTCTTGCTTATTTTCATTGAGATACTCCAAAATAGCATCTCTTAGAAAACCTTCAAACAGTTTACCAACAATAGATGTTAAACTTACCGGCCTATAATTTCCGGGCTCTGTTTTTGGACCCTTTTTAAATATTGGCACCACATTTGCTATGCTCCCAATCCTGTGGAACATTCCCTGTCAGTATAGAGTCCGTAAATATCAGAAATAAGGGTCTGGCTATGACATCACTTAATTCCCTTAGGATACGGGGGTGTATGCCATCCGGTCCTGGCGATTTGTCTATTTTAATCTTTTTAAGTCGCTGTTGTACTTCTTCCTGGGTCGGACAGGGAACTTTTAATGGGGAATTTACTTTTACATTCTGCATTTCATCTGACAGTTTATTTTCCTCAGTGAATATAGTGGCGAAAAATATATTTAATAGTTTTGTTTTATCCTTTTCGCTCTCTGCAACACCCCCCTCATTGCTATATAGAGGGCCGACTCCTTCAGATTTATATTTTTTACCATTTTTTACCATTTATATAATAATGATTTTAGTTTTGCTCTCTTTGGCAATTAATCTCTCGATCTCTAGTTTGGCTGCTTTTGTTTTTTACATATTATATTTTTTTCCTTATAATTTTCCACTGCTTCCTCAATACCCTCCTGTTTTAGTGATTTAAATGCTTTCTTTTTGTCATTTATTGCTTTCTTTACAGTTCTTTGTATCCACATTGGTTTCTTCTTGTTCTTTAACCATTTATTCCCATAAGGTATGAACCTCTAATTAGATTTTAGGAAGCTTTTAAAAACATCCCATTTTGTGACTGTATTTTTGTTTTTGAGGACTTTGTCCCAGTTAGTTAGGCCTATGGCCTCGCTTAGTTGGCTAAATTTAGCTTTTTTGAAGTTTGGTATTTTTGTTCCTCCCTGTAGAAATGCTCTTTTGAATTATAATTGGAAGGTTATTACTTTATGGTCACTATTTCCCAGGTGTCCCCCGACCTGCATATCTGTTGTACTGTCAGGTCTATTGGTTAATACTAAGTCCAGTATTACCGTCCCTCTAGTGGGGTCCTGAACCAGTTGGGAAAGGTAATTGTCTTTGGTTATTGCCAAGAACCTGTTTCCTTTATGGGATGTACAGGTTTCAGTTTCCCAGTCTATATCTGGGTAGTTGAAGTCCCCCATAATAACGACTTCATTATGATTTGCCGCCTCATCTATCTCGTTTAGTAATAGTTTTCTGTGGACTCTGGTATATTAGGTGGTTTATAATTCACTCCTATTAGTATTTTATTATTGTTTTTGGCTCCGTGTATTTCTACCCACAGTGACTCCACATGTTCATGTCCCTCACTTATATCTTCTCGGATTGTGGGCTTTAGACAGGACTTTACATAAAGGCAGACCCCTTCCCCTCTCCACAGGACTTTACATAGAGGCAGACCCCTCCCCCTCTCTGGTTTTGGCGATCCTTTCTAAACAAACTGTAACCCTGTAAATTAACTGCCCAGTCATAGCCATCATCCAGCCATGTCTCAGTTATTCCCACTGTCATAGCTATCATCCAGCCATGTCTCAGTTATTCCCACTATCATAGCTATCATCCAGCCATGTCTCAGTTATTCCCACTGTCATAGCTATCATCCAGCCATGTCTCAGTTATTCCCACTGTCATAGCTATCATCCAGCCATGTCCCAGTTATTCCCACTGTCATAGCTATCATCCAGCCATGTCTCAGTTATTCCCACTATGTCATAATCCTCCTCACACATCACTAATTCCAGTTCCCCAGTTTTATTAGTCAGGCTTCTGGCATTAGTATACATACATTTGAGAGGTTTATGTATATTTTTTACCCTACACCTTTCCATCTGAACTGTTCTAGTCCCCCTTTCCATTCCTCCCCCAGTCCCACTACCTCGCCCCCGGTCTCTATCTTCCCCTCCTATAACGTAATTACCCTCACCCTAGTTCCTAGTTTAAACACTCCTCCAACCTTCTAGCCATCTTTCTCCCCATCACAGCTGCCCCTTCCCCATTGAGGTGCAGCCCGTCCCTACGATAGAGCCTGTAGCTGACAGAGAAGTCGGCCCAGTTCTCCAGGAACCCAAAACCCTCCTTCCTACACCAGTTTTTGAGCCACTTGTTCCCCTCCCTAATCTCTCGCTGCCTTTCTTGTGTGGCCCGTGGTACAGGCAGTATTTTTGGTAAACGCTACCTTCGAGGTCGTTGTCCTAAGCTTTTGACCTAAATCCCTGAAATCATTTTTAAGGACTCTCCACCTACCTCTAACTTTGTCCTTGGTTTCGATATGGACCATGACCGCTGGATCTTCTCCAGCCTCTCCCAGTAATCTTTCAACCAGATCCGCGATGTGTCGAACTCTAGCTCCAGGAAGACAACACACTGTTCGGCGATCATGGTCTTTGTGACAGATTGCCCTATCTGTTCCCCTAATAATTAAGTCTCCCACTACCAGCACCTGTCTGGCCTGCCCTGCTCTCCTGGTCCCCTGCTTACTGGAGCTGACATTCCCCTGACTGGCAGAAGAAGTGTCCGGCTGCAGCGGTGCCGTCCCTAAACTGACACCCCCCTCATCTGCCAACCGTGTAAACTTGTTGGGGTGTGTCAGCTCAGGGCTAGCCTCCCTGGCACTCTTCCCTCTACCCCGCTTTCTAACTGTTATCCAGCTAGCTACCTCACACTCCTCAGCCTCCTCGCTGTCTCCCTTCCCCATAGAGCGCTGGCTCAGTGAAAAGCAAACTCTTTCTCAAATTGTTAACGCCTCTCAGTGTTGAAACTCGCCCGGTCAGATACTCGATGTGCGATTCCAAACAGGCAATTTGCTCACATTTTGAACAAAGATATACACCCTCAAACGGCTGTTCCAGGACTGCATACATCAGACAAGATGTGCACTGGACAGCGCTGTCAATAATGGAAGTCATACTAAATGGGGATTACGCAGGAAAAGAGAAAGAA
>CM065591.1:21370201-21393970 GCA_033119425.1 Bufotes viridis
TTCATTTTTTTTAATTTGGGGTGAGCATGGTGTCTTGGCCCACTTATGCTCTCTGGAAACAGTGTTCTGGTTTCTGAAGATTTGGAGTGTTGTTCTCACAGGAGAATTGGATAAGAGTCCTAGGAGAAGGAGCTCTCACATGCGCTTCCTCTCTGTTCACGGTCTACACTGGAACTCACCTTCCTGGCAGGAAGTTGGACCAGCCCACTCCTACCAAGAGAGGAAAAACAGGGGGGTTCGCCCTTTTCCTGCCAACCATTGGTAACCATCGCCTTCTCTGATTAAATAAACTGCCAAAACATGAAAACATATAATACAATACAACAACAATACATAATACAATACACATAAAACATTGGAGATACCCCCAGGTCTGGGATACTGCAAATGCACTTACTGACAGTGATGGAGGAGGACCTGTGTCAGACCTTGGGCAAACCCAAGTGGTGGAAGTGGTGGTGTCAGAAATGATCCCATCCTTGCTGGTGGGGCGCTCTCTGGGGCTATCTCCCATTTTGTAATATTTCTCCACAGTGATAGCTGCTATTGTGTTGTAGTTTTTCTAAAATATTATTCTCAAAAAATATGAAAATCATTTTCTTCAAGTTCCTGGTCTCCACCAAAAATTGTTTAAGGGACACATGCAATGTAAAATCCAGCGGAAAAATCTGCTGCAGTTTCCGCTGCAAAAACTGTATGACAAATCAGGACAAAACTGCGTGTATTACATACGTTTTTTACAGTGTATAGGCCAGAAGATTTTGCCATCTCCATTGGAAATTGTGAAATTCGCAAGAGAAATCTGCTGTATAAATTGACCTGCTGTGGATTTGAAATCAAATCTTTTCTGCTACATTTTTTTATACAGAATGTGGATGAGAATTCAAAAATTCTCATCCATTTTGATGGTACTGTGCAACACTGTGCACGTAAATGCAAATCCGCAGCTAATCATTCGTGTGTGACCCCGACCTAAAACTGCCCTAAACAAAATGATGAAAATTGTCTCTGAGTTCCAGGTCTTCACCAAACTTGTGTAAAATTCTCTTGTCTTCAAAAAATTGATGAAGGGTAGGTTCAGGTGTGACTGACTGATTCGCTGCAGAATTCCTACAACAGAAATTCTGCAGCATTTTTACCTGTAATCTGCAGCACCAGATGGTATGTTTTTGTCTTTGATGCAGATTTCACTCTTTGCGTTGGAAATAGTGAAATCCACAATGAAGATCACTGGTATAAATTGACATGCTTCGGATCTAAACTCTAAACCACGGGTCAGTTTCCACTATAGATTGCTTCTGCCACATGTGGAGGAGAATTTCTTCAACTGATTCACTTTGCTGGGTCTGTAGAACACTGCAGATCTGCAGCAGGAAATCCGCGCCAGCAAATCTGGACCGTAGCTAATCAGACTTGTGGAAGCCGACAATTATCTTCAAGTTCCTTGTCTTCACCAAAATTGATGAAAATTGTCTTCTCATCTTCAAGTTCCACATTGTCTTTTCCAAAATTGTTTAAATTTGTCTTTAAAAAAAAAATACATTTTTTTTCCAGTTCCATCTTGTTTTCCCATTATTCCCCAAAATCAGTTCTCTCTCTGGTGTGCCTGTATGTACCAAACCATCTCTGTTTGCAATCTCTACTTTATCCAATCAATATTTTTGTCAAAAAATTGTTAAAAATATTATTGTCTTCAATTACTAATAAAAAAAAATACACATCTCTGCCTTGTACACTCATGTGACAGATAATGCGGTCTGCTCTTTGGAATTATCAATGTGGGGGCAAGGTTAATGCCACCTTTGACGTGCGGAGCAGTTGTTACAGACAGGGATAGTGCATGTCTTTCACAGCCTGCTGGGCCGATGTTTACACCCTAGGCACTTATCCACCTCCTTCCTTCCTTGCTCCTTCCTTCCAGCCAGTGGAAGTTTTTGGGGATGTATTTTGTGCTGCTGGCAGTATTTTGTGATGGACTCTGGTATTTGGCTTTGTTGGGGGGGTATAATGTGCCACAATATGATACTGTTGGCCCTGCCTTCCATCAATTTGGACCCGACTATAAAACGGGGACACTTTTAGTATTTTTTCCAGGGCCACTTTAAGTTCCCAGTCTGCCGCCGTCCATCTCCACACCCTGCTGTTTCTCCACCATTTCTGCAACAAGTAGCAGAAGCTGCAGCTGCCAATTCAGTTTGCTGAACATGATGAAACATTTTTTCAACTGCTGTACCAACCTGATGAATATCAGCAAATGGATATGCACTGCCTGAACAACCAGGTTCAGTCCTACCTGGACTGTACCCTCTCTCTTTTACATACCCGGTTCTCTAACCCCATTGACTTCTAGGTAGTGTTGAGTGTGAATATTCGTCAATTTTTTTTCATCTGAACCCATTACCTGCCTGCTTCTTGCTTGTGGGCCAATGTGAGAAAGCTGCAATATCTAGTGAATTAAAATATTCTTCATTATTTAATATAGTTTATGTTATGGGAAAAATCAGTAATTAAATATGCGCGTTAATCGAATCGCGTAAGAGCGTTAAGCAACTTTCCTATTGGGTTGGCTTGGTAGAATTGTCGAATATGTAGAATATAGTGCTATAATACGAATATATCTCTATATTCTACATATTCGACAATTCTAACAAGCCAACCCAATAGGAAAGTTGCTTAACACTCTTACGCGATTCGATTAACACGCATATTTAATTACCGATTTTTCCCATAACATAAACTATATTAAATTATGAAGAATATTCAAAATCAGTAATGAGTCATTTTTACTGACTTGTGGGTCAATTCAATTTGAGAATATTCGTCATTTTTTTACATCTGAAGTCATGATGCCTCCCTGCTTAAGTTGCTTTTGGGCCAGTGACTGTTCACATTAAATTGGAAAAAGTGACGAATATTCTAAAAAACGAATATATAGCACTATATTCCATAGTGCTATATATTCGTGTTTTAGAATATTCGCATTATGCGAATATTACATTGCCGATTTTTCACAATCAATAGAATAATCTCGAATACGAATATTAGCAAATATTTGACGAATATTCTAGCGAATATCGCAAATTTGAATCTTGCCCCTGCCGATCATCACTACTTCTGGGGAGGCAGAATGGAATTGTGCCTGGTAATGGCCCAGTTTTCTAATGTTGTACTGTCTTGTCCAGCCTCCAGTGTACAGTCAGAGAGGGTTTCCATCAAGTGTACAAAACATTACTTCTGTCAAATTGAATCAAGTAAGGTTATGTAAGGGTTTTCACATACCTCTGGGTGAGGCCAATGAATAGATCTGCCATTGCAGTGTGTTACTGTGGCAACCCTTGCCCACCACCCTCCAGCTTCCTCAGAATGGAACCGCTTTCTGCTTTTCTCACCCATTTGGTGCAGCTGCCTCTGTCCAATGGCCAGGGCACCCTGTCCCTCCTCCACCCTCTGGCAGCAGGCCTGGCCACCAGAGTTCTGTGTCTTCTGTTGCAGGCCATAGCCTGCGCTTCTTTCCTAGGCCATCTCGCTTGAAATTAAATGGCCAGCACTTGCACCTCCAACTTTTAAAAAGCACCCTATGGCTTGACACCTGTGAGTATTTGAGCAATAGCTTGATATAACTTGCTAGTCCCTGCCTAAGTTGTGATGTTCCATTTGGCTGCCCATGTACCAATCTCTGCCTGATTCCTGACTTTGACTCTCTAATGCCTGGCCTGACTGATGCCTGATTACCTTACACGCCCCCTGAATAAGCAGGGCGAAACGCACGTCGGGTTGGTATCCTCTCTCCCTCTGTGCTCCTGGTGGGTAAATGCCCTTTTCATACCGCTAGCTCACCTGTAGTTCATGCAGGACTTAGGTTGCTCATGACATACAGTGCGGTTGGATACATGTATTAGAGAGTGCACCTTCAGTGACTCCATATACTGTGTGTATGACCAGCGCTGTGTATGCATGAGAGTATGGTTTTGTGCTCTGATATGTAGTCAGCAATTATGTTACATCAGTCATCTGTTTCATGTGTGTTACACAGTTATTTTTGACGCTCATTTGCTGGAGATTTGATATCAGAGTAAGGGTTTTTATCTACTGTGGGAGTCCAGTGTGAGGGAGGGGTTCTGCTTGTCACAGTATTGTCCTTTGCTGCTACCGCTACATGATTTGTGTTCTTTGTATACGTTATAATATGTTTTTTAAACAATAAAGAATGATGTGACATTATATGTGTATTTATTTTAGCCGGATTGCATGTTTACACAGTAGCAACGTTTCGGGCCATTCCTGTGCCCTTTATCAGGCTATACTTCTTGTCTTTAGGACAAGACAAGATTGCACATGTCCTAAAGACAAGAAGTTAGCCTGATGAAGGGCACAGGAATGGCCCAAAACGTTGCTCACAGTAGTAACCATGCAATCCGGCTAAAATAAATTCACTTACTTACAAAGAATCTTCTGGTGTGCTGTCAAACTTTATATGACGCTTCTATGTAGTCCCTGGAGTGGAGACGGGGACATCATCCTTGACGAGCACCCTATATAGCCTAACAGTGGGTTGAGTGCTGTGGCCCTTCTCTGAACGTCACGTGACAATATATGTGTGTAATTGTATATTTGGTGTGCTATTGCGTAGAAACACACATATTCAACTATTGGTATTTTTCTGATTGGTTTCTCCTTATTGGTGTTTGCTGCCTGCCCTGACCTCAGACTTGTTTCACGGATTTTCACAAACTCTGCCTGCCTTGAGCTCAACCTGTTAGTGATCACATGGTGACCAACATGGGTTGGCTGAAAACCACACCAGGACTATTTCAGGAGGTAGTAGCCTGGTGGTTCTCCTGCAGCAAATTCCAAATTCCTGTATTACGGGTTAAAGAGTGAATACCAGTAAACAACCAAGTTAACGCCCTTATGTTTAGCCCAAAGTGAAACTGGTTGATTTACACAGTGTTTGTAACACAGTTTAACCACTGATTATAACACAGTGGCTATTTACCACCAGCCCAATGATGCTATTTCCACTGACTGCCAGTCCCTTGTGTTCCATACTGCACTGCTACTTCTGCAGCTGACACTAGTACTATCCCTAAATGGCCACACTTCTGCTTTGTCCATGAGATTACACATCCACACTGTTATGCTCCCAAATAAAGAGAGAACATTTGGACACTTGTTCAGAACAAGCCACTGCCTCTTCCAATACTACTGTGTGTGTGTATAAACACTGGCAGGCATCTTCCCCTAATAAGAGACAAATTTTGGATTTTTTTTTTTTATTATTTCAAAAAGCATAACAAATGTGATTTGAATTTTTGAACACTATAGGGTAGATGTATCAAAACCAGTGTAAAGTAAAAGTGGCTTAGTAGCCCATAGCAAGCAATCACATTCCACCTTTCATTTTTCAGAGCTCCTTTGGAAATCAAATGGTAGAGTCCTGAGAGACCTGAAAGTGTCAGATATCAATTTTAGGTCATTTGGAGTCCTTTCAGTTTGAGTCAAATTTATACATAGCCAAATCGAATTTTTGACCCACTGTGTGTTTCCAACCATCAATATTCCTGTGCCTCCTTTTGAAGAAAATAAGGACTACTGTTGCTCACTACTTTCTGTGATCATACTTAAGGGAATTCTATGACTTACACATGGACACAAAATGGATTTTAACAGCCAGGGTGTGGACGATTCAGATTTGACTTAGGGCTACTTCTAGCATGAACATAGTGCCCCCCTGGTATTCACCATTTCACAATTTTACAGGGATCTTGCCGGGAGCTTCACATGGTAGAAAAAAGAGAAGTCCCCAGCTCATCACCGGAAGGACATTCGGTCCTGTAAAAGGTGTAGCACTGCTCTTTTGTGTTTTGTCACACCTGTTTTTGCTTTTCCCTCTCCCTTCCCTCCCTTCCTGATCCTTTCCTCCCCCTCTCTATACCTTTTTACTTCTCATTTCTCCATTCTTACCCAACAAGATTTGGATAGCCAGGCAGAGTTATGTGTATCATGTCTTGGAATGTGAAGGGCTTAAGCTCTCCTGCCAAGCGTTCCAAAGTCCTGCGACACCTGAAGCATCTCAAACCGGACATTGTCCTCCTACAGGAGACACATTTATCTGCGGACGATTTCTTCAGGTTGCGGATGCTTTGGGTTGGCACCGTGTTTGGTTCCTCGGCAGTGGGGCGTAAGGTTGGGGTGCTTACTCTCTGTCACAAAAATTTTGTGGGGAAGGTGATTTCAGAGGAATCTGATGTACAGGGCAGATGGCACAGACTAGTACTAGAGTACGAGGGCGCCAACTATAGCTTGTACAATGTCTACGCGCCGAATGGCAATAAAAGACAATTCTTTGCTGGTCTGGAGAGCAAGATCCTGTCCGACGACATCCCCAATAAGATAGTCGGAGGGGACCTTAACTCTATAGTTTCTGTGCAGGAGGACAGGAAGAGGCTTTATAGATCTTGCCCTCCCGCACGCCCGCCTGACATGGTTCTACCTCCCTTTTTGTCCGCCATGGGGTTGTCTGACATCTGGAGATTACTACATCCAGATGACAGAGAATACACCCATTTCTCCCATGTGCATCAGGCGTGGTCCTGCATTGACTATTTCCTTGTAGGCCGGACATTAGGGGACAAGGTTCGCCTGGCGGAGATTCATGACCTTGTGATTTCAGACCATTCACCTATCTCTATTTGCTTGCAGAAGATTCATCCTAGAGGAATTGAATTTGTTTGGTGGTTTCCGTCTGTCCTGACCAGAGACGACAATTTCAAGGAGTTACTACAAGGTTGGTGGCTGGAGTTTCAGGCCGATAATTCCCCGCATGCATCGGATGCCCTGCTTTATTGGGAAACGGCTAAGGTAGTCTTAAGGGAAAAGATAATGGGATATATGAGCAACCTACGCAAGACGATCTCAGAACAATATGGGATAGTGAGCCAAGCTCTGAGAAGCGCATGTACCACTTTTCTTACAACTGCTTCTGAAAGCGGCAAACATAACGGCTTAAAGCCACAAGTGATTATGAGTGGTGGGTGGAGAAAAGGGAGTCATTGCGCAGATCAGCTTATCTGTCTGACCTCTTCCGCTTTGGCAACAAATCAGGCCGTATGCTGGCGAACCTAGCCAAAGGTAGATATGCCCCTACATGTATCTCGTCCCTGAGAGATGCGGGGGTAAACCCCAAACGGATCCCAAGGTTATCAATAATCTATTGAGGGGCTTTTACTCTGATCTGTACAGTGACTCTCCCCAGGACGCGGAAGGGTACACCGAATACCTGTCCCAGATTAGACTGCCGTCCCTAACTCCGGATCAGCATGAGGGACTAGGAGCGTACATAATGGAGGAGGAACTCTTACACACAATTAAATCACTCCACACGGGTAAGGCCCCGGGGCCAGACGGTTATACCGGGGAGTTTTATAAGGCCCTACAATCTCAGATTGCCCCCACGCTAGTGAGTCACTTTAACCACCTTCTGCGAACATTCAGTCTCCCCCGCCATTCTAATGTAGCCCATATAAAACTCATCCTGAAACAGGGCAAAGATCCACAGGACCCTAGGTCCTATTGACCCATCTCGCTCATCAACTAAGACCTAAAAATTTTAGCCAAGATTCTGGCTGACAGGTTGGGCTTGCTGATGCCGGGCCTGGTAGGGCCCTCGCAGACAGGCTTCATAAAGGGCAGGTCTGCGGTAGCCAACATCAGAAAGGTGCTGACTGCCCTGGATTTGGTCCAGCATCACTCTCAGCCAGGTAACTCCCCTATTCTGTTGGCTTTGGATGCCGAAAAGGCCTTTGATTCTGTAAGATGGGGCTGGCTGGGAGCGGTGCTGGACAGGTTCGGTGTCACGGGTAATTTCCGCACCTTCCTTACGGGTCTATATACGGATCCATGGGCAAGGATACACTCGGGAGGTTTTTTGTCCCCCCCCTCTTCCGACTGCATAGGGGCACACGTCAGGGGTGTCCCTTGTCCCCCTTCTATCTAGCGATAGAGCCACTAGCGCGTCTTCTTAACGATACTGCTGACCTATACACGGGAATCCAAATAGGTAGGAAGGAAGTCAAGATGGCCCTCTGTGCGGATGATTTGTTGCTGTTCATGGCAGATTCAGTGCGGCTCCTTAACCCTGTGTTAGAAACGCTTAGGCATTTTGGGACACTTTCAGGTTACCGCAATAATGCCAGCAAGAGTGAAATACTTGAGCTACAGGGCAAGATCCCCCGGGAGGTATGGCAGTCCATTGGTTTTGAACCTACTGTAGTCAAGCCACATATCACTTACCTGGGATTGAAAATTGGTAAGCTCACGAGCTCCCTGTGCCACCTTAACTACCCACCCCTAATCAAGTCTATTGTAGCCGACCTGACCAGGTGGCACTCCTTGCCTCTGACTTTCCTGGGCAGATGTCATCTAGTTAAGATGATGTCCTTTTCTAAGCTATTATACCCTCTCCAAACCCTCCCGATGCTAATGAAACACACAGATGTCACCACATTGAATAAGGCTTTTACTAAGTTCATCTGGGCAGGCAAACGCCCCTGAATTTCCCTGCACAAACTGATGCTATGAAAACCGGAGGGGGGGATTAAGTTTCCTAACAACAGAGGCTACAATATCACTTGTCTCATGAGGCACATATTGGACTGGATACATGGAACGGACCACTTCTCAAATAGAGAACTGGAGCAGAATTTGGTTGCTCCTTGGGGCTTAATCTTGTGTCTCCACTCCAAATTGGCGGCCCTGCCTTCGGTAATAAAAAACTCAGTGATAGTCAGGGACATGGTGGTGGCCTGGAAGGAGATCAGAAAGGCCTTTGGCCTTCTCTACTTACTGTCAAAGAAGATGCCTCTCTGGGATCACCCGGATTTTCCCGGGAGAGACACAGGGGCTTCTCAGAACAATGGCGATCGAAGGGAATCACCAGGGCGGGGCATCTGATGCATGCGACGGAACAGAGGTGGTTGTCTACAGGTGAGAAACAGGGGAAGTTTCAGCTTCCAAGTTCCCATTTTCTTTATGTTCTGCAAGTGTTGGGCTTCTGCAAGGAAAGAGTGCGTGATCTGTCCAGAGAAGCATACACACATACCCTAGATCAGTGATGGGCAACGTGCGGCTCTCCAGCTGTTGCAGAACTACAACTCCCAGCATGCAAAGCCTGTCTATAGCTATCAGCCTACTGCAGGGCATGGTGGGAGTTGTAGTTTAGCAACAGCTGGAGAGCCGCACGTTGCCCATCACTGCCCTAGATGATATAATTGGGGAGACGCCGCGGACGACCTCACTTTCTGAATTATATAGAGCCATGTCGGGAATATTTGTAAAGGTTTCTCCGTCACAGATCTTTAAAAAATGGGAAAACATAACGGCTGACGCGGATATCAGGGACAAGATTTTGGAAGGCTGGGAAAGGATTAGTTCCTGTGTTATTAATGAGCGATGGTGCGAATCCTATTTCAAGATGATGCATTGCGCAATCTATGGCTTCAATTTCCCAGCCTCCCCAAATCATCCGGAACGCATCACTCATTGCCCAAAATGCAAGGTTCCTCTAACGGACTTTTGGCATGGAATGTGGTCTTGTACCCGCGTGGTAGTTTTTTGGAAGGAGGTGGTTGAATATGTTCAGCTGCACTGGCACCTGGAATTATCAGTGAATGCCCAAACGTTATTGTTCCACTATATACATTTATCTCCACCTCAGCGTGCTTCTCCCTTTCTCCATTTGGTGCTACTTGTAACTGGCTGTCAAATGTCATGCCATCGATATCAGAGATCATATCTCAATTGAAGCTCTTGCTACGACATGACAGATTGGAGATGAGAAGACATAAGGAAAGTTCAGCAGGGAAGTTTTTTGAAAAAAGGAGGGCTTTCCTCACCTCTCACTTCAGTCGCTCTGAGATCGTGGAGATAGTTACCCCATTTTAATACACATCATGGTATCTTACGTCGTCATTCGATATCCAAAGAACTACGCCGTAAGGCATTGTATCTGTATCTGGCTGTATCCTTATTCTGAATGTTGGAGACATGTGTCAAATGGTATAAGCTGTATTATTTCCCCCATTGCCTTCACTGGTCTTTTTTTTTTTTCTGTACCCAAAATTTGTGAAAATTCTGAAAAAAAGAATTTTGAAAAAAAAAGACATTGCTTCAAGGTGTGGGATTACAGCCAAGCCACACATCACCAAACCACTACTAGACCAGTATCATCTAACCAACCAACCTGCCTTGATATCCTTGCTGGTCCCAGAGAGCATTTGCACTTAAAATACATAACGTGGCAGACTTTGTTATGTTTAACTCTGTCCTCCTTCTTCAGTTCAATAGTTCCACATCAGTGATTCCCCAGAGAGCAATGACCTGAGGGAATTCAACATGATACAACCCTTCATCAGGACTATTACCACTTCTATCCTCTACATCAGCTCCTCAGGGGGTCGCTGCATCAGGACAGGCAGAGTTCATACAATCCAGTTAATAGGCCAAAGATCAGGGTGGGCAGCTCAGTATCAATACAAGAATCAGGCAGAGGTCAGGTCAGGCAGCAGAGGTTCAAATCCAGTTAACAGGCAGAGATTAGGAATTAAGATCAAATGGTATAAAGTTTACCTTCACAGTGAACTTGCAAGCTACAATGCCTATTGTGAACTTAAAGTGACCCTGTATTTTATTTTTTTAAAGTGGCCTTGTGTCATAGGTGGGTCTAAAGTTGCCCCAGGCATGGCCAACAAAGGCAAAAGTAAGAAGAGCGCTATTCTATCATGTGACTAGGCAGAGGGTGTGGCTTGTCCATAGACTGAGCCCATTCTAAAATAATGTTGTCTGTATGGTTGAAGAGCAGAACTGGTAACTCAACATCTGGTGTACTGAATAGTTATTGGGGCAGACTGCCTCATGACATCATACCGTCTTCCTGTAGAGTCAATGACCACGCCGCCCTTGTTACCAACAGATCGGGTCGCAGCTCATTTTTATGTGTAATTAAACCTTCAACGCTTATTAGTAATCGATAGCCTTCATTTTCAGCTCAGCCGTCTACACTTCTAAAATTAAACAGTGACGGATCTTCAGAGTGTGGAGCCGTTGGTGGGAATCCACCTGCAGAAATCTCCTGGATCCCACATACAGATGACATAACCACTACAATACTGCAGGAGCCAGACCAGACGAGGACAGTGATCAGCACCCTCCGTACAGAAAGCCTGAAGGAGACGGCAATGACGTGTGTCGTATCTCATCCAACGTTTGTGACTCCATGGACAGGAGTCATATCACTGACTTGTAAAGGTATGAGATTGAGAGTCTATGTGTCACTCCATGAAATATTTTATGCTATAATTCGACACACAAAAATAATAGAGGAGGAAGAGAAAACAGTTGCTCCTTTAGATTTTTTTCCAAATATGAGTAAAGTTTAGGGGATCGGTGGGACATAGCAAGCATACCCCACTCATGTCTGTTTCATATGACTGTCGCCAATCTGCGAAACAATGAAGGAGGTTTTATAGAACTTTTATATACGAGTCTTAGGAGCAGGGAGGTATGTACAGTTCACGCTGCCCTCGGCACCAAGGCTGAATATGGACCATTTAAAGACCCATATACCTTCCAGAACTATCACCTTCTGAGGAATCAGAACAATAATTTGCTATGGTCAATGATAGCAAAGGAAAAGATCACAAAATAAATAATTCTTTATCATCAATTGTGATGCTGTAAAAATGAATGTTATTGGTGCCACAATTGATAAATGTTGACATAATGATATTTATACAAGTTATTGCAGAATAGGGCTGTATACAAAGATCAGCCATACCCCAAATAGTAATAATTACAGTGACTAAATATTACCACCATACAGTGACTGGATAACACCTCCATACAGTGACTGAATAACACCTCCATACAGTGACTGGATAACACCACCATACAGTGACTGGATAACACCACCATACAGTGACTGGATAACACCACCATACAGTGACTGGATAATACCTCCATACAGTGACTGGATAACACCACCATACAGTGACTGGATAACACCTCCATACAGTGACTAGATAACACCTCCATACAGTGAGTAGATAACACCACCATACAGTGAGTAGATAACACCACTATACAGTGACTGGATAACACCTCCATACAGTGACTGGATTACACCACCATACAGTGACTGGATAACACCACCATACAGTGACTGGATAACACCACCATACAGTGACTGGATAACACCTCCATACAGTGACTGGATAACACCACCATACAGTGACTGGATAACACCTCCATACAGTGACTGGATAACACCACCATACAGTGACTGGATAACACCACCATACAGTGACTGGATAACACCTCCATACAGTGACTGGATAACACCTCCATACAGTGACTGGATAACACCTCCATACAATGTCTGGATAACACCTCCATACAGTGACTGGATAACATCTCCATACAGTGACTGGATAACACCTCCATACAGAGACTGGATAACACCACCATACAGTGACTGGATAACACCTCCATACAGTGACTGGATAACACCACCATACAGTGACTGGATAATACCTCCATACAGTGACTAGATAATACCTCCATAAAGTGACTGGATAACACCACCATACAGTGACTGGATAACACCTCCATACAGTGACTGGATAATACCTCCATACAGTGACTGGATAACATCTCCATACAGTGACTGGATAACACCTCCATACAGTGACTGGATTACACCTCCATACAGTGACTGGATAACACCACCATACAGTGACTGGATAACACCACCATACAGTGACTGGATAACACCTCCATCCAGTGACTGGATATTACCTCCATACAGTGACTGGATAATACCTCCATACAGTGACCGGATAACACCTCCATACAGTGACTGGATAACACCTCCATAAAGGGACCGGATATCACCTCCATACAGTGACTAGATAACACCTCCATACAGTGACCGGATAACACCACCATACAGTGACTGGATAATACCTCCATACAGGGACCGGATATCACCTCCATACAGTGACTGGATAATACCTCCATACAGTGACTGGATAATACCTCCATACAGTGACTGGATAACACCTCCATACAGTGACTGGATAATACCTCCATACAGTGACTGGATAACACCTCCATACAGTGACTGCATAACACCACCATACAGTGACTGGATAATACCTCCATACAGTGACCGGATAACACCTCCATACAGTGACTGGATAATACCTCCATAAAGTGACTGGATAACACCACCATACAGTGACTGGATAATGCCCTCCATACAGTGACTGGATAATACCTCCATACAGTGACTGGATAACACCTCCATACAGTGACTGGATAACACCACCATACAGTGACTGGATAACACCACCATACAGTGAACGGATAACACCTCCATACAGTGACTGGATAATACCTCCATAAAGTGACTGGATAATACCTCCATACCATGACTGCATAACACCACCATACAGTGACTGGATAATACCTCCATACAGTGACTGGATAACACCACTATACACTGACTGGATAACACCACTATACAGTGACTGGATAACACCACCATACAGTGAACGGATAACACCTCCATACAGTGACTGGATAATACCTCCATAAAGTGACTGGATAATACCTCCATACCATGACTGCATAACACCACCATACAGTGACTGGATAATACCTCCATACAGTGACCGGATAACACCTCCATACAGTGACTGGATAATACCTCCATAAAGTGACTGGATAATACCTCCATACCATGACTGCATAACACCACCATACAGTGACTGGATAACACCTCCATACAGTGACTGGATAATACCTCCATACAGTGACTGGATAATACCTCCATACAGTGACTGGATAACATCTCCATACAGTGACTGGATAACACCTCCATACAGTGACTGGATAAAACCTCCATACAGTGACTGGATAACACCACCATACAGTGACTGGATAATACCTCCATACAGTGACTGGATTACACCTCCATACAGAGACTGGATAACACCTCCATACAGTGACTGGATAACACCTCCATACAGTGACTGGATAACGCCGCCATACAGTGACTAGATAATACCTCCATACAGTGACTGGATAACACCTCCATACAGTGACTGGATAACACCTCCATACAGTGACTGGATAAAACCTCCATACAGAGACTGGATAACACCTCCATACAGTGACTGGATAACACCACCATACAGTGACTGGATAATACCTCCATACAGTGACTGGATTACACCTCCATACAGTGACTAGATAGCACCACTATACAGTGACTGGATTACACCACTATACAGTGACTGGATTACACCACTATACTATACAGTCGAGACCCATTATTCTGACCTCCAGCAAATATCCAGAGTAACCACTGTGTGCAGCACAGGCAGCATCTACACAGGCTGGGGGTGACTCAATAAGGTCCTGGTGGGTTGTCACAGGTATCTGGAGCCACGATGACTACAGTTTATCCCACAGCTGCTAGAAGGAGCATGGGGGAGGATCCATAAAGAAAACATGCCAATAGAGGTGGTCCCACAGATGCTCAGTTGGGTCCAAGTCTGGGGAATTAGGGGGCCAGGGTTGTACTTGGAAGTCTTGGTCATGCTCTTCCAACCAATGTCGGACATTTTTAGCGTGTGACATTTCGCATTGTCTGACTGGAAGATCACATCCACCCCAGGGAAGACAATCAGCATGAATGGGTGTACGTGATCTGCAAGAATAGTGTAATACCTAAATCAGTTGAGAGTGCCTTCCACATGGATGAGTGGCCCAGAGAATGCCCCAAAAATATTCCCCAGACCATAACGCTGCCACCACCAGTTTGAGTTCTCCCAGCAATGGTTGCAGGGTGTTTCTTCTCTGATGTTAAGAATTACTGAGACCCTTTAGTGTGACTAGGGATGTAGATGTAATTGACATACAGCAGTTACCCTCGGGTTACGTTTGTTCACGCTACTACGTTTGCTTCATTATTTCTCTTAAAAATAAACGTAGTGGGCCGAAATACGGTCTGTCTTCTGAGGCCGGTCCACTGTAGCCAGTGACTGACTGTAAGGCCCCTTGCAGACGAGCGTTCATCACGGAGTGAATCCGCATCGCAGCTACCGGCCTGAACTCCCAGCGCTGGACGGGGTCACATAGCATTATATTGATTTATGATGCTATGTAACCCTTACAGTTCTGGAATGTATTGGATAACACTGGCAGCATTATGTCAGTGTTATCCAATACATTCCAGAACTGTAAGGGTTACATAGCATCATAAATAAATATAATGCTATGTGACCCCGTCCAGCGCTGGGAGTTCAGGCCGGTAGCTGCGATGCGGATTCACTCCGTGATGAACGCTCGTCTGCAAGGAGCCTAAGACTAGCCAAGAAGAATCAGAGTGGAATCAACTGGAAAATAATTAGAGCTACTTACCAAGTTAAAATACCTGTTTATATCATATACCGCCCCCTGGCGGACCTCACTGTTCATGTCTCGATCGGTAACTTTTTATGTTTGCTTCTAGGTCTAGGCTTTAAACTTCGACTTGACAACATCTTGAGACTAATCATCATTATAATTGTCACCATACTCCTTGCAGGACGTCTTCTTTACCTAAAGACCAAGCGCCAGGTACCAGCAGTGCTATTGTACATTATACTAATATTACTGTGTATTAGCTTACAGTACAATAAACAGGGACATTCTGGACAAAAGCAATTATCACTTGACTCTCTTCAGCGGTCCCATACAGCTTGAATGGAGCACCAGCGCAGGCTTGACCGGGTTAAACAGGACACACAGAGCAGCTATCCCATATATAGTGGATAGGTGATAATTAGTTATGTCTGGAATACCCTTTAATCCCTGTGTACAAAGAATGATAATGGTGACAGAGCTTACATTATTTTACAAATTGACTTTACATTGACTGTTCTAATGTACTGCATATTATATTATTACAAATATATACAGTAGATTATATTTATATATAGCATTTTAACTAGAA
The DNA here is from genome assembly GCA_033119425.1 of Bufotes viridis. Taxonomy (NCBI): domain Eukaryota; kingdom Metazoa; phylum Chordata; class Amphibia; order Anura; family Bufonidae; genus Bufotes; species Bufotes viridis. The sequence continues at coordinate 21,386,259 of CM065591.1, forward strand.
GAACATTTAAAGTGAATATAATTAACATATTGCAGTGAACGTACCACACTACCATACTGTTCATGCCTGTGGGGAGCAGTGATCCCTTCTGTTTGGATGCAGTGTTCTGTTCTGCCTGTGGGGGAGCAGTGATCCCTTATGTTTGGATGCAGTGTTCTGTTCTGCCTGTGGGGGAGCAGTGATCCCTTCTGTGTGGATGCAGTGTTCTGTTCTGCCTGTGGGGGAGCAGTGATCCCTTCTGTTTGGATGCAGTGTTCTGTTCTGCCTGTGGGGGAGCAGTGATCCCTTCTGTTTGGATGCAGTGCTCTGTTCTGACTGTGGGGGAGCAGTGATCCTTTCTGTTTGGATGCAGTGTTCTGTTCTGCCTGTGGGGGAGCAGTGATCCCTTCTGTTTGGATGCAGTGTTCTGTTCTGCCTGTGGGGGAGCAGTGATCCCTTCTGTTTGGATACAGTGCTCTGTTCTGACTGTGGGGGAGCAGTGATCCCTTCTGTTTGGATGCAGTGCTCTGTTCTGACTGTGGGGGAGCAGTGATCCTTTCTGTTTGAATGCAGTGCTCTGTTCTGCCTATGGGGGAGCAGTGATCCCTTCTGTTTGGATGCAGTGCTCTGTTCTGACTGTGGGGGAGCAGTGATCCTTTCTGTTTGAATGCAGTGCTCTGTTCTGCCTATGGGGGAGCAGTGATCCTTTTTGTTTGGATGCAGTGCTCTGTTCTGCCTGTGGGGGGAGCAGTGATCCTTTCTGGTTGGATGCAATGCTCTGTTCTGCCTGAGGGGTGAGCAGTGATCCGTTCTGTTTGGATGCAGTGTTCTGTTCTGCCTGTGGGAGAGCAGTGATCCCTTCTGTTTGGATGCAGTGTTCTGTTCTGCCTGTGGGGGAGCAGTGTTCCCTTATGTTTGGATGCAGTGTTCTGTTCTGCCTGTGGGGGAGCAGTGATCCCTTCTGTTTGGATGCAGTGCTCTGTTCTGCCTCTGGGGGAGCAGTGATCCCTTCTGTTTGGATGCAGTGTTCTGTTCTGCCTGTGGGGGAGCAGTGATCCCTTCTGTTTGGATACAGTGCTCTGTTCTGACTGTGGGGGAGCAGTGATCCCTTCTGTTTGGATGCAGTGCTCTGTTCTGACTGTGGGGGAGCAGTGATCCTTTCTGTTTGGATGCAGTGCTCTGTTCTGCCTATGGGGGAGCAGTGATCCTTTTTGTTTGGATGCAGTGCTCTGTTCTGCCTGTGGGGGGGGAGCAGTGATCCTTTCTGGTTGGATGCAATGCTCTGTTCTGCCTGAGGGGTGAGCAGTGATCCGTTCTGTTTGGATGCAGTGTTCTGTTCTGCCTGTGGGGGAGCAGTGATCCCTTCTGTTTGGATGCAGTGTTCTGTTCTGCCTGTGGGGGAGCAGTGTTCCCTTATGTTTGGATACAGTGCTCTGTTCTGACTGTGGGGGAGCAGTGATCCTTTCTGTTTGGATGCAGTGTTCTGTTCTGCCTCTGGGGGAGCAGTGATCCCTTCTGTTTGGATGCAGTGTTCTGTTCTGCCTGTGGGGGAGCAGTGATCCCTTCTGTTTGGATACAGTGCTCTGTTCTGACTGTGGGAGAGCAGTGATCCTTTCTGTTTGGATGCAGTGCTCTGTTCTGCCTTTGGGGGAGCAGTGATCCTTTTTGTTTGGATGCAGTGCTCTGTTCTGCCTGTGGGGGGAGCAGTGATCCTTTCTGTTTGGATGTAAGGCTCTGTTCTGCCTGTGGGGGAACAGTGATCCTTTATGTTTGGATGCAGTGCTCTGTTCTGCCTGTGGGGGGAGCAGTGATCCTTTCTGGTTGGATGCAATGCTCTGTTCTGCCTGAGGGGTGAGCAGTGATCCCTTCTGTTTGGATGCAGTGTTCTGTTCTGCCTGTGGGGGAGCAGTGTTCCCTTATGTTTGGATACAGTGCTCTGTTCTGACTGTGGGGGAGCAGTGATCCTTTCTGTTTGGATGCAGTGTTCTGTTCTGCCTCTGGGGGAGCAGTGATCCCTTCTGTTTGGATGCAGTGTTCTGTTCTGCCTGTGGGGGAGCAGTGATCCCTTCTGTTTGGATACAGTGCTCTGTTCTGACTGTGGGGGAGCAGTGATCCCTTATGTTTGGATACAGTGCTCTGTTCTGACTGTGGGGGAGCAGTGATCCTTTCTGTTTGGATGCAGTGTTCTGTTCTGCCTCTGGGGGAGCAGTGATCCCTTCTGTTTGGATGCAGTGTTCTGTTCTGCCTGTGGGGGAGCAGTGATCCCTTCTGTTTGGATACAGTGCTCTGTTCTGCCTGTGGGGGAGCAGTGATCCCTTCTGTTTGGATGCAGTGCTCTGTTCTGCCTGTGGGGGGAGCAGTGATCCTTTCTGTTTGGATGTAAGGCTCTGTTCTGCCTGTGGGGGAACAGTGATCCTTTATGTTTGGATGCAGTGCTCTGTTCTGCCTGTGGGGGGAGCAGTGATCCTTTCTGGCTGGATGCAATGCTCTGTTCTGCCTGAGGGGTGAGCAGTGATCCCTTCTGTTTGGATGCAGTGTTCTGTTCTGCCTGTGGGGGAGCAGTGATCCCTTCTGTTTGGATGCAGTGTTCTGTTCTGCCTGTGGGGGAGCAGTGATCCCTTCTGTTTGGATGCAGTGCTCTGTTCTGCCTGTGGGAGAGCAGTGATCCACTGGGGCCCCTTGAGTTAGGCTTGGTGCATAGGATGGGTTTGGCATTGGCCCTGATGAGATGTTGTATGACAGTGCTCTTCCTGAGAATCGGTGCAGTGGAAAAGTGTTTTGAAGAATCAGGTCATGAGTAAAATAATAAAAGTCTCTCTTTACTTACTGCAGAATAAAATGTATAGTACATCCAACAGCATGAAGTATAAAGTGTAGTTTCTGGCACCAGATGAGATGGTATAGTGGCTGGCTGTGTGACAATTTAATGGCACTTGCAGGCACTTGTGTATATACTGTAGGAGTCCAATGTAATACAAGCTTGATGTTAGCCTGGTCTGGATGTTAGCTAGGTGATGGGTGTCTGAACAATAGTCCCTCATCGGCAGCAGTGTCTGATTGGCAGGATCACAGCTTTGCACTCTGCTGTCTTGTCACACTGATGCTTTCTGTAAGCTGTGTTCTAAATTTTGACGATCTCTGTGGAGTGTTGGTCTCACAGTAGAATTGGATAGGGGTCCTAGGAGTATGAGCTCTGACACTTGCTTCCTCTCCGTTTGCTGTCTACTCCGGAATGCCCCCTCCTGGCACGAAGAGGGTAGGAAGAGGACCTGCCCACTCCAACCATTACTTCCTCTGCTGGACTAAACAGTCACAACATAACATAACAATAAAAACTAATGTTGAAACCTGCGCTGCCGAACGAAGGGGGTCCAGAAAAAAACTGTATTAATACCACACTGTGTTAATAGTGCGTCGCTGCTAGGTCTACAGAGGGTTAATTGCCAAAAAATCCCTTTAATTTAAAATTACAAAAAGGAATAGTCAGATTAGACCCGCGTTGATAATACAGTCTTGTATGATGTGGTTATAATAGCCCTTGCAGGGGGCTGTGATAAAGTGCTAGAATTATAATGAAAGTGCTGTTGCAATATACCGATATCCACTTGCAACCAACTTTTACCTATATATACCTCCCGATTATATATCACCGCAGAGGAGGCAGTAATTAGGTAGTCTGGTTACTAAATCTTATGCAGCGATATAGTATACAGAGCACTCTATCACTTGCCTGCCTTTGATGTTGCCTTGCATAAGTGGAGATTGTAACACTGCTCTGCTGTATCGGCTTGACAGGACGCAGGTCCTCTACTGGCGTGTGTCTTCAGCTTCTCCCGGCCGGTGACGCGCGTGCGAGTGAAGCCGCACTGATAGTCTAATGTGACGTCACACTTAGTACAGATGCCTGCATGGACCACAACACTTTCATTATAATTCTAGCACTTTATCACAGCCCCCTGCAAGGGCTATTATAACCACATTATACAAGGCTGTATTATCAGCTCAGGCAGGGCAGTCTTTGGGGTGCCATGGCAACAGGGGCGCCCGACCCGGCGGCCGACACAGCTCGCAGACGCTACAGGCTACTAGGGCCGGACTAGCCTGCCGCGGCCCTGGTGACAAGTGGGGTCGGCGGCGGCAGGGCACAGCAGGAGATGAGCGTTTCCATTGCGCTCATTTCCATAGTCATCTGTATCGCAGTCCTCAGGACGGCGATACAGATGTCTGTGCTGTGGCAGAGGAGGGAGAGGCGTGTCCCCTCTCTGTTCCTATGATAGGGCAGGCAGCCTATCAGAGGCCGGTGCAGGCGGCGCGATGACATCATTTCTCCGCCGGAGCCGTACAGCGAGGGACACAAGCCGGAAGAGGCCTGCATCGCATCACTGACATCAAGGTTAGTATAAATTTTTTTTTTTTTTTTGTACAATACTGGAACATGATAGGGTGGGTGGGGGATACTGGCACATTAGTGGGCTACTGGCACATATAGGGCGGCCACTGGCACATATGGGGGGGCTAATGGAACACAAGGGGGCTACTGGAACATGATAAGGGGGCTACTGGCACATAAGGGGGTCTACTGGCACATGATAAGGGGGCTACTGGCACATAAGGGGCTACTGGCACATAAGGGGCTACTGGCACATAAGGGGGCTACTGGCACAAAAGGGGGTCTACTGGCACATAAGGGGGCTACTGGCACATAAGGGGGCTACTGGCACATAAGGGGCTACTGGCACATAAGGGGTCTACTGGAACATGATAAGGGGGCTACTGGCACATAAGGGCTACTGGCACAAAAGGGGGTCTACTGGCACATAAGGGGGGCTACTGGCACATAAGGGGGTTACTGGCACATAAGGGGCTACTGGCACATAAGTGGGGGCTACTGGCACATGATAAGGGGGTCTACTGGCACATGATAAGGGGGTCTACTGGCACATAAGGGGGCTACTGGCACATAAGGGGCTACTGGCACATAGGGGGCTACTGGCACATAAGGGGCTACTGGCACATAAAGGGGGCTACTGGCACATAAGGGGGACTACTGTCACATAAGGGGCTACTGGCACATAAGGGGGCTACTGGCACATAAGGGGGCTACTGGCACATGATAAGGGGGCTACTGGCAAATAAGGGGGCTACTGGCACATAAGGGGCTACTGGCACATAAGGGGGCTACTGGCACAAAGGGGGTCTACTGGCACATAAGGGGGCTACTGGCACATAAGGGGGCTACTGGCACATAAGGGGCTACTGGCACATAAGGGGCTACTGGCACATAAGGGGGTCTACTGGAACATGATAAGGGGGCTACTGGCACATAAGGGGCTACTGGCACAAAGGAGGTCTACTGGCACATAAGGGGGCTACTGGCACATAAGGGGTTACTGGCACATAAGGGGCTACTGGCACATAAGTGGGGGCTACTGGCACATGATAAGGGGGTCTACTGGCACATGATAAGGGGGCTACTGGCACATAAGGGGGTCTACTGGCACATAAGGGGGCTACTGGCACATAAGGGGGCTACTGGCACATAAGGGGGCTACTGGCACATATAGGGGGTTACTGGCACATAAGGGGCTACTGGCACATAAGTGGGGGCTACTGGCACATGATAAGGGGGTCTACTGGCACATGATAAGGGGGCTACTGGCACATAAGGGGGTCTACTGGCACATAAGGGGGCTACTGGCACATGAAGGGGCTACTGGCACATAAGGGGGCTACTGGCACATAAGGGGCTACTGGCACATAAGGGGGGGCTACTGGCACATAAGGGGGGACTACTGTCACATAAGGGGGCTACTGGCACATAAGGGGGGGCTACTGGAACATAAGGGGGCCACTGGCACATAAGGGGGCTACTGGCACATGATAAGTGGGGGCTACTGGCACATGATAAGCGGGGGCTACTGGCACATAAAGGGGCTACTGGCGCATGATAATGGGGGGGGGCTACTGGCACATAAGGGGGCTACTGGCACATAAGGGGGGCTACTGGCACATAACAGGGGGTACTGGCAGTCTGGCACATAAGGGGGCGCTATAAGATTAGCTCGCACAGGGTGCCTGAAGACCTAAGGCCAGCCCTGAGCGCGGGTCTAATCTAACTATCCCTTTTTATAACATATCAATACATTACAATACACAATAAAATATTTGAAGATACCCCCAGGTCTAGGGTACTGCATTTGCTACCTCTGCAGCCTATTTTGCTACCAAAGACGCCACCTTTCCCAGCAAAATTTCTGGCCAAATTTATATTGGGTGTGTTTTTTTTTTAACGGCGGAAGGAAGGGAGTTTTGTTTATTTATTTTAACAATTTTTTTTCTGTCTTTTTAAGGCATTTTATACAGTGTTTTATGCATTTCCACATTATACTGTGTGCCCCCTTAAAGTAGGAGTTGCCTTTACGTACACAGACTAATGCCCCCTTATGTGCTCATATGGTAAAATGCCCCCTTATGTACCCACACATAGTATAATGCCCTCTTATGTACCCACACATAGTATAATGCCCTCTTATGTACCCAACACATAGTATAATGCCCTCTTATCTACCCACACACAGTATAATGCCCTCTTATGTACCCACACATAGTATAATGCCCTCTTATGTACCCACACATAGTATAATGCCCTCTTATGTACCCACACATAGTATAATGCCCTTTTATGTACCAAACACAGTATAATGCCCTCTTATGTACCCAACACACAGTATAATGCCCTCTTATGTACCCACACATAGTATAATGCCCTCTTATGTACCCACACATAGTATAATGCCCTCTTATGTACCCAACACATAGTATAATGCCCTCTTATCTACCCACACATAGTATAATGCCCTTTTATGTACCCAACACACAGTATAATGCCCTCTTATGAACCCCCACACAGCATAATGCCCTCACATGGTATAATGCGCCATTATGTGCCCCATAGAGTGTAATGCCGCCTTATGTGCCCCCAATACAGTATAATGTCTCCCCATGTGCCCCAACACAGTATATGCCCCCATACGTATGTGCCCTCACAAAGTACGATGCTCACTTATGTACCCCCAAAGTGAATACTCCCCCACTTTCTCATAATGTTGAATACAATGGTGGAGCGGGGAGTCAATGGTTCCGTGCTCCACCATTCACCCTGCAGCTGATGGTTTAGTGCAGGCAGGAGCGATGCAATAAAATCGTCCCACTAGCTTTCCTAGCCACCGGACAGACCAGATCTTCAAATACGGATTTGGCACATCAGCCGTGATGACATCACTGTCTCGCGCCTGCCTGCACTAAACCATCGGTCGCAGGGTGAATGGTGGAGCAGGGAGTTGACGACTCCCAGTTCCATCATCGTATTTAACTGTATTCACAACCTGAAGATTCTGCTGAAAATTAACTTTTACTCTCTCCGGCCTCAGGTTGTAAATACGGGCTCGATGGCAACCCTATTTGTCATGTCCCAGCCTCCCTATAGTATAATGACTTGCAGATTATCCTGAGTATATTTATCAGACACTTTCTATGTCCTAATGGTTTCTTTTGCTGCTTTCATGTATTTTTCTACAATTCACCGCGCTTTACCTCCATGTCTATTATATCCAAAAAATTAAGAATGTTTTCAGCTCTGTGTTCTATAATCACTTGTTAAAGATAACAATCATTGACTGATGTCTTCTTCCTCTTTAAGAAAGAAAATATTCCTGGAGAGGAAAGTATTGACT